>OMKL01043403.1:5096-26424 GCA_900302295.1 Parasudis fraserbrunneri
GGGGGGGGGGGGCGCATTTATGGGGCAATTACATCAAAACCCTTGTTTAAAAATCAGACAAATTAACCTTAATTTGAGAATTACATTACACTTTACTGGTATAGGCTACAGTAAGCTCCACTTTTTCTTTCCACCTGTAATACCTCTATCAGGGGCATTCTATAAACTTTCTAGGGCATTTTTCTTTCCAAGGTTTTCCATGCCAGTAGGACCATTGGGCCTATTACCTCTCCTCCAGGGTAGCGGTAGTGGTACTTGTCTTGGTCCCTCATGGCAAACTCCTCTGGATACATCTCCTCAATCATCTTATAAGTCATCTCCTCGCACACACCCTAACACACAAAATAATAACGATAATATCAATAATAGTGAAAAATATGGGGTGTGTCATGGGTTCGAATCCAGTTTAAACCCATTCCTATCACACTCTACTGTGTGAAGTACTGTAAGTGGCCTTTCTGTGTGCCTGTGGCCCTGTGGTGTAGTCCAGTACAGTACATACGGCATCTATTTCGTTGAGGATCTTCCACTGTTCGTAGGGCACTCCCAGTTCCTCCGCTGTCTGGATGGTGCGTCTCAGTTGGCTGGTCCATACCTTCAGGTCTGTCAGACGACGCTCCTCCACAAAGCCCTTGAGCGCTGCCGCAAACTGACACAGGAAGGGAAGGTGCAGTGAGAACGGATACAAGACAAGAATATGAAGCAGTGTTTCCCCTCGCTGGTCCCTGGCTCTAACATGTAATGCTATGTTCCACTAGCATGTCATGTAATTTCATTTGACATCTTGATCTGAACATTAAATTAGCTATTTTCGCTCAGTCGCATACAATTCAACAACCTCCAGAAAGCAGACAGATTCGCCGTTGAAGTTTTGACAAAGTGGACCATTTCGACAACTTGTTTGACAAATATGTCGCCTGCATTTTATGTTAAGTTGATTTAGAGTGCGTCTGAGTAAGTGAAATTAAATTACATGACATGCTAGCGCCCAAGGGATCTTAAAGGGATAGTTCTGATCTTTAGAACCCTCGCTCCATTTCTTACTTACCAATGATTATGTTGATTGGTAAAGTCCTTTCTCAGCACAATCCATGCTGTTCCTCATACTAGCTCAGAAAGGTAAGCCACAAAGCAATACAAAGTCAATGGGGTCACACTCCTGTCTGTACAAGCTGACCGAGTCTCACTGAAATTTACTTTGTTTGCACTGTGGAGTAAATTTCAGTGAGCCTCGGTCAGCTTGTAGTACAGACAGGAGTGTGACCCCATTGACTTTGCATTGGCTTGTGGCCAACTAGCTGGAGTTAGTATGAGAAAGTATGAGGAACAGCATGGATTGTGCTGAGAAAGGACTCTACCAACCAACATCATCATTGGTAAGTAGCAAATAGGGCTAAGGTTCCAAAAATCTGAACTATTCCTTTAAGTTCATCTCACTATACATTAAGTTGCCCAGCTGCAATATGTAGCTAGCATAGTGTAGCATTACATATTACAGCCAGGGACCAGCAATGGTCCACATTATTTCTCCAGTTGTGGTCAGAGGCACAATCTCACATTATGTAAGGGGGTCTGGGAGATTTTGAGGTGAAGCTGAAATGTAATTGTTTCAATTGTTATTTTTTGGTGTGACCTTACTTGAGGAAACACTGATATGAAGAGTTTAATTCCAAAATGGTATCGCCATTATCCGTTTTGGAATTTATTGTCCTGCCTGATAGTCATCAGTTAATAATTTGAAAAAATCAGAGATTTTTTCCATTATTTTGCAATGGAATTCCATAAAGTGCTTTATTTTCTTACCAATAATTATTTTGTAAGAGTAGGTGACACATTTTTCAAATGATGGATGTCTCATTTTGGAATGAAGCTCTTCATATAGACAGAGGCAGCTCTTCTATGAAGCTAGAGATAATTGCGCCCTTGCACTGAAGAACCATATAACTCAGTTTTGAATTTCTTTGGCCAGCCAATGTATTTGCAGTTCTAAAGTCAATCCAAATCACTTGGAGTGTGAATGTGATATATCATAAGAAAGTACTCAACCTCTGCTGTCTTTAACTATGAATGTGCGCAACACTCAAACATACCATCTTTAGATAAGCAAGTTTGAAAACATTGTTCCACTGAAAACCTAAAATGGAGTTGGTTCTTCATCTGAGGTACTCAATTATTACAGTGGGTAAAGCAAAGCATAGCACAAAAAAATCCTGTAACCTAAGGGCTTGAATAATGCTAAACCGTCCTCTCAATGATTTATAATATAAGACTGAGAGTGACTGGCAAGCAAGACACAGTGAGAATGTACCAATATAAGACAGAGCATAATAATAATAATATGAATGTGAAGAGTATCATTCCAAAATGGTATGTGTATGATTTTGGGTAAGACACAGTACATGCAAAGTACTATATCCTGAGGGGATGAATGAACAATGCTAAACAATCTTCTCACTGATTTATACAACAAGATTTAGTGTGAAGTCTTAACACGCCACCTCTTTCCCTCTGACAGACAGCTCAGCGTCTCCTCCGATGCGCCCCTCCATGTTGTGGTGGCTCTCTCCATGACGACACAGGTAGATGGAGTGGGAGTGCACATGGATGTTCATGAGGTAGTAGACTATCTTACTCTGGATGTAGTCCTGCACCCTGTTCACCAGGAAACGGCGGCCTACGTTGATGACCTTGATGAAGGACAGGTCCCTGTGGGTCAAAGTGCAAAAGGACAGCTGGGACAACAGAAAGGATACAGGACACAGTGGTGGATATTTGAAGTCATTTAAGAACAAGTGGGGAAGGGGAATCCTATTCTAAAACAGACTTTTTTCAGTCTTTTCAGACTCACGGACCAGCAACAATGCTTCCACTAAAACAAACACCAGTAACCAGCAAGACTAATATTAGAAAACAACTGTGTTTATGTCAGCTAACCAGCCGGGACTGTTGCGCAACAAGAGATTTGAGTTTCAAACTGAGTTTAAGAAACACTGGCTATGTTTTCATGCACACAATAATGTGACTATTGAAGTTACTGCGATTAAGCTGTTTACATGATTTTTTTTAAATTACAACGTTTACTGTTTACATGTGTCGTGACTTTTTTTCGATTATCAAGAGGAAAAGTGTGTTTCAGGGAGTGCAGGCTTGTCGCTAGTTGATGACATTTGCCCACAACATCCAGTCATCAACCTCCAGAATAAGCAGGCAACTGAATAAATAGAAACTATGTCTGCTACAAAGTAGCCTATGTCTTCAAAAAGGTGAAAAGGTGAACTGCTGAGAGAACGTCAAATCAGGCTACACAAATTGCTTCTATAGCCAGTGGCAGAGACAGATATGCAGATCCCCATGAGTTGATTATTTCCCGCTCCGTATTTATCACAGCCCAGGAGCATTGATGTATGTGGGAGTATCCATTCTATACATTATTTTATTAATATGGATCCAAACTGCAGCGATGGCTTTCTCTGTCGCAGGCCTGCATACCACCCCGTGCAACTCGCCCTTTTGGATGATGATACAGCAATGATTGGTGGGAACGAGTGCTACGGGATTTCAGCATGCAGTGGAGAGAAAGTTGTGTATAATGTGAACAGTGCGCAAACCAGCCGATTGCCATAATATTCTATTCTCACAGTAGGCCCAACTCGTTATGCAAAATGATGACACGTATAATGAAAAAATGTTGGCGCATGAAACAATATAGCATTATTTATCATCTCTGAAATGGTTTAAAAAAGGGAAAATAAAAATTATTTGGTGTTAAAAGTTCACCACTTCGTCTATGTTGGGGATTTAATGATTGGCATCCCTCTGTTTTTTGGGGCCATGAGCCAAAAAGATTGAGAACCACTACTCTACGGTATGACATTCCTTTCTCACATCTAATGGCTTCGGGGGAATTTTGTGTCCGTTGATTACAGTGATCCACCTCATAATGGTTGTGAAGACACTTACGCTGAAAACATACCGGACGCCGAAGCGCCACGAAGTGTCAGGAAGTCCACAGTTTCCTTTCAGCGCCCATGTTAACCAATTGAATTTTCAGCGATCGATTCGACGTCTGGTCAATTTCTCCGCGTACAGCTAGCGCCTCTATTTGTGACTGGAGCAGAGGAACATAATCTCTTGTTGACCGGCGCGGAGAAATGGCATCTGGTGTGACAGCCAGGCTCCTGCCTGCAGGAGAATTGACACTTTGTGGCGCTTCGGCGTCTGGTCTGTTTCTAGCAAGATGATTAACATCTGCTTGTCCTCGCTGTACTGGGCCAGGGGCCAAATAATGTGATTGGACTCCCAATTTCCCCTTTTTAAAGGTCATATTCTGGGAAACATGTTATTTTTGTTCAAGGCTGAGTCAATTCAGATTTATTTTGATACAGTATCTAAAGCTATTTTAAATTAGATAATAAAGACACCAAATCAACAATGTATAGATAAGTTAGTAAACTGAGGTAATAAACAATGTTAGGACTTGAGTCCGTTTCCCCTGTTATTAACCGCTGCGATTCCTGACAGCAGGGTAATTCTGGAAATTTTTCTGACCTCTTTTTTTCACAGGACATCGACTCAGTAGTTGACAAAAACAATCAGTAATTTCAAACATGATCTGCTGTCTCCACCTACTGGAAAAATGCAGTAAGTATTTGTTCTGTTCTTGCCATCACAACTCAGTCTACATGATTCTACAGGGGGGTTTATAGTTTGCAGGGGTTTTGAGAGGAGTTTGCATAACTGGCTTAACTACCATTACAGGACAATGTTGATTCTTTTTTTACATGTGGGTCCTTTGAAAAGGGGATAGGCAGCCGCCATCACAATCTGGCATAAAAGTGGCCATTGAGCCACTGCCCAAGTGCATTCCCAAGTAAAAAGAAAAAAAAGTATACTTAAGTATATTGTGTATACATTTTATGTATTCAGAAAGTATACAAAAGTTGTGTTAAATTGAAGCCACTTCAACTGTACTTAGTTTGTTAAAGGTTGTACTTAAGATGTGCTTAAATATATTAATATTATACTTTATGTATTTTTGGTTACCAAAATAGTACACTTTTAATACATTTACTAAAGAACAACGTAAGTTTGGTAAACATCTGATTGTTTTTTTAAGTGTGCTCAGATAACAGCATATTAATGACTATCATATTAAACATGTGCTTTGAATTAGTACATGAGCACATAAGAAGAACCAAAAATACATTGTAAGAATACTCTCAGAAAAGTTCATAAGGGTAGAAAATATACTTTTAACACTTTATATACTAAAAATATACATTCAGTATGGAAAAATATGCTAATTATTTTACTTTAACTAGTTAGTACGCACATTTTTATATACATTTTGACAACGGAAAGATGGGTTCAGTTTATTCAATGTGAATGTCTTCCTTTAATAACTGCTCCTGAGTCATTCTCGCCTAGATATGGGGTTAATCCCTGACTGTAGAATCAGAATCACTTCATTGCCCAGCACAGGATAGCAAAGAATTTGTCTTGATAACATGGAGCTGTTGTTGCTCCATTGTGCAATAATAGCCTCTAAGCCAGAATAGCCTTGTTTTTAACTTTTAGAAAAAAGTGAACGCTCAGAGATTAGCAATGACATTTTCATCAAATGTTATGATTACTGTAGATTTGAGTGTGAGGTATTGACGTTGACAGGGAAATTTACCAGCACATTATTTGTAGGCTATCGCTCTCTCTCACACACACATACACACACACACACACACACACACACACGCATCCTTCACTTCTTACCCATTTCTCTCCATCATCCCACTTATCCCATTCCTATCTATCTACGTCATTACCCCATATCTCTAACTCATATTATTCGTACACTCTGCACGTCAGTGGTCCACTTATTTTTATCTACTGTCCTGTATAAATACTTTGTTTGCTCGCCATTCTATAGAGATCCAGTCTAGTCTTGCTGTACTCTGAATCTCTCCTTGTTGCAACATGATGCTTTCATTAAATTCTACCTTCAACGAAAGACTCTGCTGTCCACCTCCGTAAATAATCAGTTTAGATTATTCCTTCATCAAACGTACCTTTTCAGATACACTGGGTGCAGACAGTAGCAATGAATCAGCGAAAAGTATCCACCCTATATCTCAATAATGAAACAAGGCCACACACACAGCGGCATACGTGGTGTGCAGCATTCTCGCATAGATTGACCTGGTCTTACACAAAGTGCCCATGAGCTGCCAGAGGGTGACGCTGCTGGTCTACGAGGTGTTAAGCATCTAAAAAGATGGTAACCCACAGCCTGAAGTCTTTTCTCAAGGCGAGAGTGACAACAGGTTCCACAGGAAATACTGGAGATCCTGTACTCTCTTACTTGTCATGTTCATCTGGGTCTAAGGGCTGGTAGGTCACTTTATAACATTCTATTCTCTTCAGGAAGTCTTCCATGACACTCTCTCTGTCTCTCTCTGGATAATCTGGACTGGACACCTTCACATCCTGAGGGAAAGAGAGAGAGATGTAGAGGAGATTCACCACCGTATCATATCACACACACTTTTACCAGTGGAAGGACTAGAAGTATGCTTGTTTTGGATGAATTACCAAGATATTAGCAGCGATGACATCTGGATCGTCACATACCGACTCCACAAAAAACACCTGCACAGAAAGACCAGTTATTTTTTACTTTATAAATCATTATTTTAAAATGTACTCTATATCAGGATAAGGGGTGCGGTTGAGATAAAATCTTTGTACAAACCACAATGGTGTCACTGATTTCTAACCTTGTAAGCATTATTCTGTGCAAAATTAAGGATCAACTCCCGCCTTTCTCTGGTGGTGTTAGTGGCATCAAAAACCTGGCCAACAACACAGAACAGTCAGACCAAATCAAATTACTTACATCTATTAATAGATAATAGAGATGTATTATGTACACATATCCTTACAGCGATCTGACCTCCCTCCTCGTTCAGGTAGGCCTTGACATCCTGCAGTGCCACTATAGCACACTGCCTGTGAAACACAATCACAACATCCACATAAAGAGATATTCACATTTAAAGCCCCAATCCCGATTGTTTTTTGGGGGTTTTATTAAATCTAAACTTTGGGTAATTGTACATATGTTCTTTAGGAATTTGACTTGTAGATTGAAAATATGCTTTTTGGAATTATAGTATATAGTATAGTTATAGCTCAAAATAAAGGTTGTTTTTACACCAATGTTTACAAACATTTTACATGTAAACAAAGCCATTACAGCAAAAATTTCAGGTTTAGCTTTCATCAGTCTTTGTATCAAGAGCTCTGTCAAATAAAATTCTCCAATACCAATATTTTGGTTTTCAGTGGTGGATTGAGGATTGGGCATTTAAAACATCTTTAACACATTCTCCTACCGCTACTTGTTGTGGCACCCCTCATAAAACAGGGCAGACTGGCAGTTAACTATAAAATGTAATTACATGCTTTGTCTAGGTCCAGAAAGGAGCCTTATAAACACCAGCAGGGTTTTAATAGTTAGTCCAATATCAGCCTGTGGCTGGTAATACAATATACATCCGAGGGCTGGTTCTCGACGAGGACATGGTCTGTTACAACGGGCCCAGAGAGATGACAGAGAGAGAAACACTCACTTTCTAATTTTCATGGCCTCTTCATTGTCGTGCCTGAAGAAGTCATACGACTTGTATGATTTCACCGCTTCTCTCCTGTATACTCCAAGGTTAAATACTACAAGAGAAGAAAGGGATAGTAGTCAGGCCATAGCGGACTAAGATGATGAAAAGCACTACTGTGTGCATTCTCAAGAGTTCTTCTGACTTACTTAAGCCAAACCGGTTCTCCAGCATTACAGTGAAGTGATATCTACATGAATCTCTCACTACAAAAGGAACGTGTTAGGATTGCTGGATGACATCTGCAATAGGAAGTTATGTGCACAGCATTGCCTTGAGCATAACATCTCCATTAGTCGTTTGAGAATAATATCACACTGCCCGTGGATGAGATTCAGTACACCCAGAGGGTATTGGACATGGCTCTTGGCTGTTTCAGGGACGCTATGTTCAACTGTTAGGTCTATTCTTAGACAGAGTTGACTGTTCACTACAAAAACTGATTTCAAATGTGAAAAGTAACAGTTCTTCAGTTTCTATTAGCTGATGATTTTACAGTGCTTGAGTGGGCTAGTTCATGTGTTCACTTTTCAAGTACAGATCTAAATGTACACTTGGGAAAACTCAGGTAGGTATTGTGTACTCTGAATCCTGTGTACTCTGAATCCTGTGTTCCCTCTATACCAAGCTTTCCCCAATCTCAGGGTCGGGACACCATATGGCGTCTCCTGATTTTGAAAGTGGGATCCCTCAATGCCTTAATGGAGATCTGGTCAAATTCAAATGGCTGTAACAATATTTGATTGTCATTTTCTACTATATACTACTCTTGCCAACAGCACTATAGAGGGCATGTGTTTTGAGGAACTGGATTACGGGCCCCCTGAGGAATGAAACATTGGGGATGTCAGCAAGGCCTATGGCCTAGAGGCAGAGAGGCAGACGAGTAAACGTATGGTCGATGGTTCAATCCCCGAAGTGGTTGTATTCCAGTTGTGAGCTGGCAACTGGAGGGTGGCTAGTATTACAGCTACAATACCCACAATCTCTAAACTGCTCCACGGAAGCTATACTGCAGACAAGCCTGCACTCTGACCTCCGAAGAAATGCATATACATTCGGGACTATGTGTATGTGTATCTAGGAGGGATATCCAGAAACACAAATTCCAATTTCCTTTTGTAAACTGAAGTTTTACTGAAGTATTACTGAAGTAATTGTGTTCTATTGAAAGGTAAGGAACTATGCCCCTCTGCAACCATTTGACATCCCTCTTAGTAGCATTCACTTCGAGTGGACCAGAGAAAGGAAATGGTGTGAGTGAAAGCAGCCCATACTAACCCTTGGTAGGCACTCCTATCCAGTTGAGGTAGCGTGTCAGCTTCTTGGACATGTAGGTTTTCCCCCTGGCAGGCAACCCAATCATCACGATCACCGTCGGAGAGTTGGTCATGTAGGAGGCCCAAGCTGTAGGCAGGCACATACACACACACACATTTGTATTATTAGTGAGGACATAACTGGACAAAAATTAATTCCCTCGCCTTAACCACTGCATGCCTGAACCTAACCCTTATTCAAACCTTAACCCAGGAATGGTGCCTTTTTAAAATGGGGGCCAACAAATGTAAGGACATCTATGCTCACAAAGACAGAAGCACAAGAACACACACATACACACACACACAAATATGCACTGGAAGGGAATTGCGATCCATAGTGTTGATGTTTAATTCCAACTAGAAGCTGGTTAACGATTGGGTTGACATTTCCATCATACGATCCCCAACTCCTCACTGATAGTTAATGTTTCTCCAGCAGCCCGCTGCTAAGCAACTAACTGCACTCATCCACTGTACCCTTGCTGGGGAAAAAAACATGAAACGGAAAACAAAGGCTGGACTTTAGAGGAACATAACTGGAATTGAGCGACGTGTCTTTTACGGTTCACCGTTTACCTGTTACTTCCAAGTTCAAAAAGGTACGAGTCCACAAAAGCCCACCCCCAGTTCAGTACAAACAAATCCCTCAAATACTGCACTTAGCAAGACCAGGCTTGACGCTCACATTCTACCGACAGACGGCTGAAACCCGGAGACCAACGGGGCAGGATTAGTTTTGCGTGCAAGCATTTGACAATATTTTGACTGCATTTCCTGGCTACGCATTCCTTTGAGTGGACTTTCAAGTTCAATTAAACACCTAGTTTACTGGCTGTAGCGTACGTGACATTGAGCCGGCCAATTATATTCTCTAATATTAGATATATGGTGTAGGTGTATATATATATATAAAAAAAGAAGAAAAAATAGGCATATACACATGCATGCACACTATGGAGCATGGTGACTGAGGGCACATCCTAGAGTCAGGCTGCATCTGAGGGGGGCATTCTACAAGGACATTACCATCAGAGTCCAACTTTTCTTTATTCAAAGAAGCGACTATGGCAAAATATTAAGATTAGCCTACTTTTGTTTTTAAGTGACAGCTTTTCAAGGGAAGATTTACACAGCCTAGTTCACTGCATTCTGTCCAACTTAGCTTGGATGCAGAGGTTTAATAATTAATACAAGACATATGTGAGTCAATGAGTTAGCATTTCACCTTGATGCCGGAAACACTTGGCTACTTACAGCATTTCTTCTCATTGACCCTGGGCTCTGTTTTCTTCCCATCAGCTGAGTTCTCTGAAGCTGTGCTGTGTCTGTGCTGGCTGGTAGCCATGATGTGAGGCAGAGCAGTCCTCTCTCGTATGTGTGTGCGCTGTTGTGCCCTGTCACGGCTGGCTGGGGACTCGGAGGTCAGGTCACTAGCAGGATGAGGTCAGCATCTCATTGAAGGACTCTGCAGTTGACAATTATAATCTTATCAGCAATGGCATGGAGCCTGTGTGTAAACAATAAACTGACTACTGTTGATATCTAAGCAGCAAACCAGAAATCAGGTAGCAGAGTCAGCATCTGTTAACCTATTGCCATCGTTAGATATAATTATAATTACTGTGAGGAATTACTTAATATCATATTATATTTTACTGCACAGGAGTATCGTTTTATCAGTGGATAGCTCGTAGGCTACACAAGATTATTTGGATTTACTTGGCCTGCATAGCAACTACCACATTTGTTTGTTCATCATTTATGCTTCTACATCAGGAATAGAAATCGTAGATTATTTTATAACAAGAAATTGTGACACCGTAGCAAAGGATAAATTAATTAACTTACCAAAACGACGGCAGGTGTCAGCACAATCTCTTTTTTCTTTGTAACTATTACATCAGTTCGCTCTCGCTCTCTGGAAACCTTTTCATCACTGTTTAGCTCCTCCCCGGCGTCTGTTGCAGGAAGCTCCGGTTTGTGCTCTGCTGTGCTACACTGATCTGGGGTCTGATTATCCATCTTCTCTGAGATTTACACGCGGTCACCCCTCTGCGAGCCTGTGGGAGGAGCTCTAAGCCACGATAAAAACGTGGCATAATGACAATAGGCGGTTGTTTATATGTACATGTATATATATCATTGCAGTCCCATGTCAGAGTCCAGTGAAACGTTATTTTGTTGTTTTGGCTCTGTACACAGACACATTGGGTTTGAAATGGAATAATGACTGTGATATGGTGTTAGGGTCCAAATTTAAAATCTTGCATTTAATGTGTCATTTACAGCAGCTTTTGAGGAACAATTTGTTTCATGAGGATAGGACCTACCAATGCAGAGATATGACAGTTTCAGTTGGTGAACAGAGGAACACACCAGATTAACCCTAATTATTCTTAATTCCAACATACTTTGTAGAGTAACTTTTGATAGGTTGGTCATATTGTAATTCAATTTCAGAGCTGGTTACGAATATTTAACTTAATAAGGGTAAGTATATCACAATATGAAATCTGCAAATTGGCTCAATAATATATGGGGATATTGATATTGCAAGTATTATTAGGCAACATTTGATCAATACATTCATGATTTTGTGTTCATAAAACTATTTGTAACTAGACTACTCTCACTCACACTGGCACACACACACACACACACACACACACACATCAGATACATGTATAATTTTACAATTTGTACATATCGTTGATGATGGTAGTATAGTAAAAATCCATACCTTTGTATGGCTCCATCATGGTATACCTCACTATTTGGCATACCTCCCAGCCCAGCAGGAGGGTGATGGTTTATATTTTCTTTGAACCCTCAGGGACTGGACAACACCCAGAGGTCAACTGCATATGCCATACTGTGTTTGAGTATTCTGATGTCTGAATCCACTGTACACCTAAAATCCTATTAAGTCCCATTCAAATGTATTGAGGGGCATTGGTCTCTGCTTTGTTAGCAGGAAAGACAAAATAATTTCACAAATGACCACTTCAGGATCACAGGCTTCAGGCAGCCATTGATTGCAAATGATTTGCAACCAAATATTAAATATGACGACTTGAAGTTTATGTTAATTTATACAATTACACTTGGTCCCCTAAAATGGAGGGACTATGTATAAAAGGGGTATAATTCCCACAGTTCACCTGATATGTAATTAAGCACCCTCAAATTAAAGCTGAAAGTCTGCACTTTAACCTCATAGTTATTGTACCATTTCTAATCCAATGTGCTGGAGTACAGAGCCAAAACAACAACAAATGTTTCACTGGACTCAGACTTGACATTGTCTATATTTTTTGTAATAATTACATCCTGCAAAACCACGGCTCCCAGGGCGAAATGGTGTGAAAATAGGCTGTCCCAATGAGAATGCAGGGGGTCGGGCCTGTAATATCTCTTGGGCCCCACATGAAAAGAGGAGTGTGTTTCCATAGGCCTGAGTCCAGTCAGCCATCCAAACTTTAAAGGTTTAAAAATCCTGAATGTTCAGCATCTGTATCTGTGTTCATGGCATAGCTATGGGCATTCACTCTACTCATAAATTGATATCACACACATTTTCATTGCAATCACAATTCTTTATTCTCTTAAAAGAAACTATCCTCACAGTGTCTAACTAATACATCATAACATTGAACAACCCCTTCTGCTGTAGGATATGTGCTTGTAAAACAATGTCCATTAGTAGTAGATAACGTGGAATTACAGTTTTTGCTCATTTTGATAGTTGAATCTGAGAGGAGTTGTCTAATATGGAGGTGCAGCTGGAAAGCTAGCCACTAGAGTGGGTTCTTTAGTCAGATGAGCTTATGATGTACAGGGTGTTTCTATCCATAAAAGTTTATCCTGACCTGTATCCCATTACCTCGAAGAAATTCATTGCAACTGTTATTGATAGTGCCCTTAATTCCATTCAGATAATACTGAAAAGTCTGAAAATCATTTTGACTGGAGTGTTGCCTTGTCCACATGGTGGTCACCAAGTATCTCCACATACTTTGCCATCAGGATTGTGCCTTCCGGCCACTGTGTCCATTGTAGCCCTTTGAAACTCAGGAAGTACTGGTAAACAATCTGTCTCTGAAGATCCCTGATCAGCTCATGCTCTCTTGAAGTTCAGTACATGGGGAAATAAAGGGATCCAGCTTTCAAATTATATGAAAATGAGAGGACTTGTCAACAATTGTTTTGTTTTTTTACACATTTGCATGTACATACCCTGAATGCCTTGATTGAGAATGAATAGTTTCCATTTTTCCAACACTTTCACATTAAACCTATTTAGAAGAGTACTGAGATTTCATTTGCTAGGATCTTTGTATGTCTTTGTAGTAAGAAGGCCATTACACAGTAACACTCACTGAGAATCCAATGATTATGATTGGGTTGTCTGTAATATTAACTCCAGAGCTAATATTACAACCTAGAAGGAATGAGTGCAAGAAAAAAAACAGCAGCAAGAATGATGACTAGGGCATGTAACAAAGGGATGTTTAATGGTTTCTTTGGACAATGAAATGTACACGTCCATTGTTGATGAAATACAAATAAACAAATAGCAAAATAATAAAATCCAACAATCTGGTGCTGTGTCAGCATTCCTAGCTCTAATTCTATTCTTTGACATTGACTAAAAATACAAAAGAGTGGAACAGGGGGCAGGAGTGTGATGCAGGGGTTGACAAACAGGAGGAGAGCCAGCTCTTCGAGGAGACAAGAAGTGAGATCCTACTCAGTGTATCCCTGTCCGTGACCATCTGCTATAGCCCTACATCTGTCCCCTCAACACTTCTGATCCCAGGTGGAGGAATCGAGACTTGGAAGAGATATGAGAAATAGGTGGGTTCAAATTCCATTTATCTCATACATAGCATTTTCATATTCAAGTGTCATGGCGTTGGATGGGAGCTAGGCAATGCACTCAAAATTGTGCTCAAACTGAGGACACATGCAACAGCAACCACGAGAGGATCAGGGGACCCCATTTAAAAAAAATACCTTTCATGTTGCCCAAAAATGTGTAAGCCATTGTCTGAGCCATTTAAGCGTAATCCAATGTGTTTAACTCCATGCCATCTCGGGCACAATAGCCAATCCAATGCAGCACCATCAGTCAAAACAGTCAGTTAACAAACTTGCAGAGAGTATTATACAATATTAGAAATAAAATTTAAAGATGTACCATAGTCCCTGAATCTCAAAAGATGAGCCTCTGTGGACAGGGATGAGAGTTCAAGCTGCCAGGAAGGGGACTGAGAGACTACTTGGATTCAGCTTAAGCAGTCAGAATTATGCAAACTTAATAGGGCTAGACCTAGATTTGGACCAAACCTTTAGTAATCTTTTGTTCGGATTGGTTCCTTACCAAGTTAAGGATGCTTAATAGTTTGGTCATTAAAACATTTAGAAACCATGGCTGCTAAAAAAATTATGAGCATTTGTCCAATCAAGTAGTGGTTATAGTGTACTGTAAACATAAATAGTGGATGTCCATTACAGTTTTGACAGTTGGCTTTTGAGTGCTCACCCTGAGAATTCTACAACTATCCTCAAACAACCATTTTAAAACAGATGCGTCTAAAGACTTTCATTTCATGTCTAAAGTAACCTTATTGGAAGTCTTGCTGAAGCCATTATATTCTACATTAGCCTGTTCTCTTCAAATCAGCAAATGTAAAAATATTTAAAGGGGGCTGATTTGGGAAAGGCGCCCAAATCACTTCTCCACTGCTAGCTAGAACGAGTTACTTCTGTTATTGCTAATTCCATTGCCGTTCAAATAGCAAGTAAATCCCAACCACATCTGACACAGCTCTGTTAAGCAGCAGGAATGCTTTTATAAAGTGAGTAACGTCTTGGTCCCCTACATCACATCGAGATGCAGTGAAGGTCAGACAGAACGATCAGGGAATTAGGTGGGGAAAAAACTTGATCTGAGGTGAATGGAAGATGCAAGTAATCAAGTTGTGATGAGTTTTAAAATGCATACATTCCTCTGTAGCGCACATCAACTGGCCATAGTCATCTTGCACATCTCTCCACAAAAAAAGGGGGGGGGAAAAGTAAGACAAACAATGGGTCTTCACAGACACAGACGGCGTAGTGTGTGTTTGTGAAAAAGAGGAGGGAGAGTGAATGATTGCATCAAGTGCTAGCATGACAGTACAAGTACTTGGTCTATAAAAAACTACCTTGGTACTGAACACTGACCTTTCTCTAACAAATAATCTGGTATAGAACATTTACAAAATGAACATGGTAATAATAACCAGAGTGTCATATTTATAACATATGCTACTGCCTTCCTCTGGCTGTCTTTTATTTATTTTTTTATTTTAAATTTTTTTTTAAACCTCTTGCGACTACATCGACACCGTCTTCAGAATTTCAGACACGGTAAAGCTTACACGCCACACCTGATGAGTGGCAGCCTAATACAAAGAGCAACAGGAAGACTCTGTGGACAGTGAGTACACCTGCGTGTGTATCCTGAGTGTGTGTGGGTGGTCGCTCAACTCGTAAACCTGGCAGCGAGTGACTTGTCTGCAGACTCAAAGGTGTAAGGGAGTGAGTGAGAGAGAGAGAGAGAGAGACAGAGAGTAAACTTCTGGGTTACCAAGATTCTTCAGCTCACAAGAAATAGAATGTCTCTTTATCCAAGATACTTGCACATTTAAGACAGTCTTGATATATTTTGGGAGATAATAATAATAATATTTTTTTTTATTATAATATCAATAGTAATAAGAAGAATAACAATAGTATTAAACGTCTTTCTGTCAAGGTTTGCTTGTTTTTCAAATTTCGCGGCAGCCAGGAGATTGTTCTGCATTGTTCTGTGATCGTTCCTGTGCTCTGTGCTCTCTCCTCTTGTTGTCCTCCTGTCTTCAGCTGCGCTGCCACGAGGGACCGGCCTCTGCACCCCTTCTCTCTAGACTGTGTGTTCATCTCAGATCGGTCTGTGTGTTGGTGTCGATGAGTGTTTGGAGTGAGTGAGGGCTTTCCTTCGCTGGGGAGCAGGGGACCAATGCTGGTCTCAGAGTCGGGTCTGGGCCTCGGGGACGTAGATTTCGATGCTGTCGGCGCTCTCCGTGGCGGAGTTTTGTCGTACCGACGCCGCTCGCTTGGCCGCCATCAGCCGTTTCCTGGCTTCCTGCCGCTGCTTGTCCACAGCCGAGTCCACACTCCTGTCCTTCCCCGCCGACAGCTTGGGCTTGGGCGTCTTCTTTGGCACAGACGGTGGAGGCTGCTTCTTCTCCTCCTGGCGAAGAGACAAGGACAAAGGAGGAGAAATAAGGCAATTGTACAGTATTGACCTGACTTACAACCTATAATGGTACTGATCCAACTCTAGGGCTGGGTATCAGCACTGATGACCCGATTCAATTTCTACTCACAAGGTCCTGATTAAATTAAATTCTGATTCTATGTCGATTCAATTAGGCTTGATGGCACTAGTTTCAGGGGTCCAGCCATTGTTGTCAACATAATTTGGTCAACTGAGTTTCTGTAGTAGTTTAGCAGAAACTCAGTGCAAGGCAAACTACAGATATCTGCAGGATGGGAGGCACACTAGAAATAATGTTTAGTGAAAATGTTCACACATACACTGAAAAGAGGCTTGGGACTTTAAAAATCAATTCGATTCAAATTAAATGATTCAATATCAATTTCTTTCCCCGATTTTTTCCCTGGACCTCTCCAATTCCCAACTCTACAATTTGCTGGGATACTGAAAAAAGAAAACAAGACAAAATCCTCTGCAGAAGTTATTCCTAAAACCTAATTCAACGTGATCGTCTCATTTAAATCATTGTAATACCTTCTTCTCAGGTTTCTCTGGAAGTTTCCAGTTGTTGGCTTTGAGTTGGTAGAGCTCATCAAACTTCATGCTGATGTCTTCTATTGATAACTGCAGGAGATCCCAGAAGCCAGCGAGGTCCTGTGCTGTGGGCCGTGGGTTGGCGTTCACGTTCTAGAGAGAGGAATATGATATGAGAGAGGAAGTCATAGCTGATAGATGACTAAGCAGCCAAACCCAGAGCGATTTCATTACCCAGTGCATTAACCATCCATGCATTTCCGGAGCCGTTATTTTGTTGTTGTTGTTGTTGTTGAGCAAATGAATGAAGCGGAAATATGTTTAGCACTATTGAACTTTCAGAGATTGTTTCATCATTGCATCAGCCTTGTAACACAGCCTTTCTGGCAACAGGGGGAGCACTGGAACAACTCAAGCCATGAGTCATCTCAACTACAATCTGCCATTGAATGAGTCAGACTTGATATATTGTGAAGGAATTCAGTTTTGTTGCACATGGCACACTTTCTCTCCAAATGTAACGGAAAGCACTTCTCCGTTCTGTGTGCAAGAAAGTTAAGATGTAAGGCAAAAAGTATGATGTTCGCAAATGTAGGAAGGATGAATTTATGAAGATAGAAACAAGAGTTTGATAGGGGTAAGAACGCTCACTCACCAGGTTCTCATTACAGAGCCCTCGGAACTGCTGGAACTTCTGGGACATGAGGAGCTGGGCACTGCCGACTGCACTGCGGATAGTCCCCAACACTAGAAATACACAGAGGGGCATTACACACTGTAGTCAGCTGCTGTACAAGACTGAGGAACAAACAATAATGTTGTCCAAAATGAGACAAATAAAGAAGAGGGCACAACAAGCTTTTAAACTGAAACACAGAAATAAGCCATTCATAGTGGTTCAGTAAAGGAAGTAGGATCAACTGCTACTGCAGTTCACTATGCGGAACATAATGCAACTCTAATGAGACAGGGAGGAGAGTAACAATTATGTGGGATTTACCTAATTTGTGCTGCAAGTCTAACAAACAACTTAATTCCATTTCAAGGAAGGCAATAAGTAGGATAAATAGGAGGTGGAAAATAACCAAATAAGCAGTCCTGTTTCTGAGAAAGGAAAGTCCACCGGGAGCAGAGCCCATGATAGAGTTAATCTGCTCATTACTCATTCATAGTGAAGCCACTGCAGAGGTACTGTGGATATGCCCGGAAGCCCGGGAGAGATTCTGAGAGATGAAAGGCGGAGATGAGCCTGCGCTGGCTTCATTACAGCCGAGCAGAAACTCAGGCTCACTGTGATGAACAGCTGCTGCTAACCGTTAGCATAAATGAGCCCGTCCTGTCATCTGCACAGCAGACAGGAGCGGAGGCCTGGCCTAACTGTTGTCTGGGCTTCACAGTGATATAGACATCATCATTTCAATGACAACTCTATTATGTCAGCGGACTGACAAGCCGTTTACTGGAAC
Source organism: Parasudis fraserbrunneri (assembly GCA_900302295.1). NCBI lineage: Eukaryota > Metazoa > Chordata > Actinopteri > Aulopiformes > Chlorophthalmidae > Parasudis > Parasudis fraserbrunneri. Next base: position 23,392 of record OMKL01043403.1, read on the forward strand.
TAATGAGAGGGAATTCCATTTCCTGAGGAACAAGACCTTTTTATGCTTCCAGATCAGATCTTTCAGAGCTCACATCTAAAACCTGGTCATACTGAGTACATTAAACTCTCATACTGAGTATATTCAACTCTCATACTGAGTATATTCAACTCTAATATGAAGTATATTCAACTCATACGGAGTATATTCAACTCTCGTATATCTCGTATATGCAACTTTCATACAGAGTACAGTAAACTCATACAGAGTTCATTCAGCTCTCATAATGACTGAGTACATTCAACTCTCATATAGAGTACAGTCAACTCTCGTACTCCGTACAGTCAACAGTCATACTGACAGACTACATTCCAACGAGTACATGCTCTCATACAGAGTATACTCAGCTCTCTGACAGGCCTCTGCACATCACTGTGCGAACACCCACCAGGGCTGTGACAGCCTCTCAACACCATCGTCTCCCTTACCTTCCTCTGAGATCTCGTTGTCTTTGGTCTCCTGCTCCATCTGTTGACACCAGCCCTCCATGCGGCCTGTCTCCGCCTGCAGGAGCTTCAGGAACCAGTTTCCATCTCGTAGGCAAGTGGGAGTGGTCGCCTGGGCGCCATCGCCGTGGGCACTGCCGTTTCCCGTCTCCAGGCTGGGGTCTGGGGGAGGCAGGGAGGAAGGGTCCAGCGCTGGGTCTAGGGCCTCTGGCAGCGAGCTGGGTATCCTGGCAGGGACGGAGGCATTTTTATGGGGCTGCTGCACCACGGCGCTGTCCTCTCCGTTGGGGGCGGCCGAATTTAGTGTCTGACTGTTGGTGCAGTTGGATGTGTCGTTTTCGGAGAGCGTGCCATCCTGGGATTCCTGGAGCTCCATCTCCGTGTTCTGTCTGGAGGCCATGCTGCTGCCCCGGCTGAGACTGATCACACATACACAAACAACAAGGTCAGCTGTAGACAGACTCAGAGTCCATTTTGTTTAAAGCCAGCGAAGTGCTGCATCCACCATTTTCCAAGTCATTATGGAGTTTGACTGATGGATATAGGACATGACATGAGCTGTGGGTACAGTACTACATCCACAGCAGAAGAGAAGAGAAGAGAAGAGAAGAGAAGAGAAGGAGGCAGTATTAACAAGAAATGGAGCGGAGGGCTGAATGGGAGATGAGGAACAGCTTAAGAAACAGCTTAGGGAAGAATAGAGAGAGTGGGCTATACCGTCCCAACAAATGTAATTAAGGGAAATTACACTGTTTCTCACAGCCTCCTGCCTCCACCATGGTCAAAACAAGAGCAGGAGCCCATCAGTCAGAGTGCTGGGCTGCTGTTCTGCCGCCAGCTCACAGGCTGAGCGCTGAGTGACCTTGGCTACTGCCTCTACCGCACAGGCTACAGCCACACCAGGCTCAGAGGCAACACGGTCACTGAGCGTGTGTGTGTGTGTGTGTGTGTGTGTAAAAGACAGAGGCAGAGAAAGGGAAGTTCTAAAAGGAATGGATAAAATGCAAAGGAAACCTCCCTGATACAAAAAAGAGGAACTAGGCTAAAAACAAGTATGGACCAATAGAGAAAATGAACAGGTGTTTAATAACAGCAATACATTTACTGAGGGGGCGTGTACTCACGGCCTGCCGTTCTCCACTTGCACTCCAATGGACTGGAACTTCAGGGGAGCAGTCAGGGGCAGTGCCTCTTCTCTTGGGATTGGCAGAAGGCAGTCCACCTGTCAATCAATCATAGGCAACAGTAAATCAATCCTCTCAGCAGGTGGCTTTAGCTGCTTTCTCAGAGTATAAGACACTCGGTGTGGGAATCACCAGGGGCCTCTGTTCAATTACAATTATTATGGCTACGATTCCATTATCAAATGATTCTTGATGCGTCACAATTTTTGATTAAATCCCATTTAGTGCATTGTTATTTTACATGTAGATTACCACAAAACCATGATGTTCATCGATGATAATGGATGAGAACTGACGAGATTATGACAAGACTGTTGGTAGCCTCTATATTGTATTTATATTGTGTGCCACCGGTTTGGTTCCACAGTTCTGCTGAACTGTTTTATGGTGCCAAGAAATCTTACTTTACCAACAATAACAACTTCACATAAACAGTTAGCAAGGGTTGTTAACCCTCTCCTAGCTTCTTCAAAACAAATCCATAAGGGGTGCAGCCAGGGGGTGGGGACAAACAGTGACATATCCTTCGCAACAGGAAGCAACGGGGTTTATGGGAAATGTGGTCCTAGCATGAGAATATGCTACCAGTCATCTCGGCAATGGTCTCATTTGTTTACAGTAGTTATACCAAGGTATCACAACTGATCTGACAAATGATGTATGATATGATATATTATTGTTGAGAATTCTACATGTAAGGCCTTTAAGAAATTAGTCAATTAATTGATGTGAACACAACAGTCTGTCACAACAATGTTTCATCAACACCACGCCATCAGAGTGCAAGTTAACACCCGAGACCAAATAAAATAACACAGAAAACTGGCCTAAGAAAATCGATTACTGATTTATTACTTTATTTAGCAAGCGTAGTTTCGCTGCGCATGGATGCTCTTTTTCAACAACGCCCTGCTTCACACTCACATAGTTACATACATTCACACCTGGGAGCTGCCCAGTACAACCACAGTCCCCTACTGTTCGTCACCGAGCAGCTCCACCGGAACAGCTGAGGGTTTAGTGCCTTGCTCAAGGGCATTTCAGCGGTGGGTATCGAGGGAGGGGAGAGCATTATTCATTCACTTCCCCAACCCAGATTTTTCCTGCCGGTTCGATCCTCGGCAACCTTTCGGTCACAAGCCCGCTTCTCTAAACTTAAGGCCACCGCTGCTCCTAGCTCAGAATCCCACACCTATAACGCATCTCAGTACAAGTGGATGAATCTCACCTGGATTCCGATGGAGGAGAGCTTCCTCTTGGGCTCTGCTGGGGGCTGCTCTAGGGTGAAGCCGGTGCTCACGGTGTCATTCTGTGGCTGAGTGGAGGTGGTAGTGGTGGTGGAGAGGGAGGAGGTGGTGGTTGTT
>OMKL01043405.1:0-13931 GCA_900302295.1 Parasudis fraserbrunneri
GCTGCAATGCTGAATGTTGCAAGGAGATGATTGATTGGGCTATGGATTGGTTCCTGTCTTCATTGATACATGCAAAGACAGGACTGGGCCCTGAAACAAGCAGTGATTACAATAATTACTGGCGGCCCGGGGAACTGGCGATAGGTCTTCTGCTGTTGCACTTAACTGTTCTCCTTCCTCGTCTAATTATTTCAGTTCCTTGTGTCTACGTGTATAATTTGTTGGATTTTTTTTAAAACAGTTTTCCCCTTTCTTCTGAGCATAAAGTGGGTCACACGGCAGACTGGGGTGTGTGCCTGCTGTGTTGCTCTGCTGTACATCGCCAATACATCAGAACAGTGATCATTCTCAAATGACTGCAATTAGTCAAATGTCAGGCTCGGCTTGCACTCTCATGGTGGCTCACTGACGGAGTCACTCAGAGGTATGTCAAAAGATTAATAGCTGTGGGATTTCATTAAGTCATGTGCTTGAAAGAAACAGGAGGAATAAACACAAATTAATTAAAACTTCAGCTCCTTCCCCGCTCGTAATTAGACACCAAGCGCTGTCAGAGGTATCGACCTGAGCTGACTGAGTCTATAAATGCTGCATCATCGTAAAGCACATATACTGTATGTTTGCGGCTCATATTTCAATATGGAAAACCGGGTTGTAACGTTGAAATAGCCAAGCCAGAGTTCCGAGAGATATGAACCTTTTCACTATACTGTCCCAAAACAGGTTGACTTGACAACCATTTTCAATCCATTTTTCATACAGCTAGCAGGACATGCTTGGTACCAAAAGAGGAACCCTTGGAATCTCTACTGCTAGTGCCATTTAGTACCTATGCTCTTATTTTAGTTGCACCAACGACTGTTAAACAGGGTAGTTCGGATTTATTTTACATTAAGTGGTATGAAATACTTGCCAGTAGTGTAATCGGTGCATAAGCATTAGCTTACTTACCGAGTCTCGTAATGGGAGTTCTGTCTGGGTTCCAAGCGAACTGGGAAGCTTCAAACAGGCAGCACATGGAAACAAAAAGGTTTTAAACCACACCACAACATGCAGAAAGGTTTTAACCATCCACAACAGAAAACAGCGGTCCTTGCGCATTTCCGAGACGTGATGTCTTGTAACTTACCCCAGGGTGTAGTAACCACGTATGCACTTGGGCTAGTTCCAAGACATCATGTCGGTCTGAGAAAAGAATCAAGCATCGGAAATGCACGAGGACCACTGTTTTCTGTTGTGGATGATTACAACTTTTGTCTGCATGTTGTGGTGTGGATTAAAACTTTCCATTTCAAGACCCCATATGCTGCCTGTCTGAAGCTTCCTAGTTCGCTCTGAACCTGACCAGAACTCTGACACGGGACTCAGTATGTAAAGCTAATGGTTATGCATCGATTACACTACTGGCAAGTATTTCATACCACTTAATGTAAAAAAAATAAATAAATTACAAAAACAACTGAACTATCCCTTTAAAGTCACAGCACAGCCAGTGGTTATAGTAGAAATCACAAAAGTGGTGAGGTGAAGACTTCATCCCCAACTGAATTTCTTACAATCTGAGGATTTTGAGACCCTGAATGACTTGTATTACAAATGAACAACACAATGCTTCAGGATTGAATTAGATCAACAGGAAGCAATAGCCTGCAAGTGTTTTATCCTGTAAGCCAGTTTAGGGATGGGGCAATCAGACAGCAGGCCTAAGTTATGGCGTGTTGGCACATTCACAAAAGTGTGTACTAGTGAAGTGGTCAATCAATGGTCTCTTTTGCTTGTGTCCTCGCTGGTGCTTGGGCCCAGGCTGACGCTCCTATAAACCTTACAAAGCACAGCCGTTAAATGGCTGTGTGGGCCTGGGTGGGCTTGGTGTCTGGCAGCAGGCGCTGCCACCCTTGGTGTCAGACCAGGGCTTTAAGAGCATGTCAGGTGTAAATCTCCTAGCTGACACACTGATCTCCCCTGTCTCGACCAGATTTACCACCCTGAACACAACAACTGGTGGGCCAACTGCTGCCCTACGCCAAGTCCAGAGAGCAATTGGATCAATACCTTTACCATGCAACAGATACTTAGCAATCAAGCATGATCAGTAACAGGACAGAGTCACTAGAAGTACAATCCCCCACATGTCAGTAATCATGAGTAACACAGGTTGCTGTTTTTACAATGCAAAACAATCACTTTGAGTAATAGTTTATTGTTCAATTTAAAGTTGTATTCCCTCATGAACACTTGCCACAAAGCTGTCACTGGCTGTTTGTGCGCAGAAAGGGGAAATTTAAGGCAGTATGCTTCAACCACATCTACAAATAAACAACAGGAAAGACCAAAGGCAACTAGCTGTCAAAATCTGAGACTCAACAGCAAGGTCAGGTACCACAATAAAACAGTGAGATTCCTGTAATGCCATCAAACAGCGACCTCTAGACAAAAGAACCTGGCTTGGTATTGCACTTTGTTTATATTTTTGTTTTGGTCTGCTGTGTTGGTTGCAGTTGAGTGGGGTTTAGGGGAGGGGTTGCTATTGTTGGCCACATCTCAGGCTCTGCCAAAAGAGGTCTAGAGAAATTCACAGTGTAGTAAGTTACTAAACTCCAACCCACACATCAGACCAAAACAAAAGAAATGTAAACAAAGTGCAATACCAAGAAGGGCTCTTTTCCCTAGAGGTTGCTGTTTGATGGTATTACTGATCCTACCTTTAAGGGCACTTCACCAAAAAACAATGCTTAATGTATTTTGCACATATCTCAAAACTCATTTTTGTGCACATTAATTCACCAGTAGTTTGACAGTCCTCCAGTGATGTCATCAGCCACTGAATCCGTGTGTTAATTACAGATCCATGAAATGATTCAGATGAAAAAATAGCAACGATGGGCTCCTCTATAAAAGCAACGTGTTTCACAGCACTGAACTCACTCACTGCCATGGAATTCTAAACCATGAATCAAACCATTAATTAAAACTGTATAAGTCTATTGTAAGGATGTGATGCACAATCAAAAGTGATATTTCACTGTATACTCTGGCAAATTACCTACAAATAGAATGAAAGTCTTGACAACATCTGCTTTGCAATTCGGTGCTTAAATGCTGCAGGTACCAGGTAAGTACTGATAACAATGTGGTAGTTGGGGGGGCTGGATGGGAACGATAAGGGTAGTTACTGAGTAAGTCCCCATCTCAATAGGTAAGCTACTGTGAAATTGTCCCCAAGTGCTGTGTACCTACCGTATAATTGTGTACTATCTGGGGTAGATCCGACTATACTCTGTGGTTATTTACTGGATATTTCCCCATCTCGGTAGATACTGGGAAACTATCCCCAAGGACTGTGTAGGTACAAGTATCTATATAGTACATTCTGAGAAGTTTTACTGTAACAACTGTGTAAGCTCTGACTGGACATCTCACCATCTCAATAGGTACTTGGTACGTACTGGGACATTATCCTCAAGGACTGTATAGATAACAGTAACTATATAGTACATTCTGGGAAGTGTTGCTGTAACAGCTGTGAAGTTCTGATTACCTCAGCGGTCTTTACCACTTCTTTCCAGCACCGTAAATTAAAGTGGTACCATGATACTTTCATAAGTGATATCATCGGGCATTCGCTTGCTCGCAGTATGTTAGGAACAGGTGTCAATGATGTTAAAAGTACTGTCAGAAAAGAGTTATTACAGCTTTAATTAAGCTTGCTAGCAGCCATATCCCTTTGACATCCAAACATAAATAGAAAAACGTTAGCATTGTGCTAATCACGATGAGCATAGCTAAAATCAGTTATTTGCTACTCAATTTAAATTAGCTGTCATGATTTCATATGAATACCATGCTGATGATTCCCTGTATTATATGGTTTGTGAAAGCCTTTGTACAAGACAAGATATAACCTAAACATTGAGGAGCAAACATTCACGGATGTTAACAACGCTAATCATGCGTAATTAGTGCAATGCTAACATTTATCTACTTCTGTTCTCAAAGAGGATATGGCAAAGCTCCTGTGTGCTGCTGGTAACTTAGTTTCTGATGATTGTCAGACACATTTGTATACCATATATTTCCATGGATTGCATGAATTCTTGTCATGGCTTGATAACCAGCTCTCAGAGCTAGTTGGCTTGCTGCCTGGCTGGCTGGGGTAGCTGTTTCAGAGAAATCATCAGCTCTGATCGTCGTGTGATGTCAGTCAAATCATCAAATGGTAAATGGACTGCATTTATATAGCGCTTTTATCCAAAGCGCTTTACAACTTCACTCACTCACACATTCAGACACCGACAGCGGAGGCAACCATGCAAGGTGCCAACCTGCTTGTCGGGAACAGTTAGGGGTTAAGTGCCTTGCTCAAGGACACTTTGACACGCTGCCAGGAGGAGCCGGGAATCGCACCGGGAACCTTCAGATTACCAGACCACGGCTCTACCTCCTGAGCAACTGTCGCCCCCTCATCAGCGCTGATTGGTCTGCTTTTGTGGGGACAGACAGACAGACAGACAGACAGATACTGTTCTAGATGGCTGCAGCCACTGGCTACGATGCAAAAAATGGGATGAATAGATTCTGTGCCTGGTCTAGCCTCCTAAGATGGGGGGGCAGTAAGCCTGCCAATGCCACGCATTGTGTAGCTCATGTTATGCATAACAGGAAGTGAGGAGGACTTGGTTAGCCTCCCTTTGAAAGGTCAAAGAGGTTGGAATCAAGGCCCCAGTCAAGAGCTTCACCAAAGAGGTTGGAATATAGGAAGAGAGAACTCAGGTGGGAAAATGAATAGGAGGCGATGTCCTCACTGAAAACTCAATGCCATGTCATTCATGTCAGTAACGATACTGACATGTGCAATAGCTATCAACTGCTTAAATATCAGGAATGTCAATTTCAATATTGTAAATAAAATATTTTCTCAATTTGATGTCAAAACTAGCCAAATCATTAGCCTAGCTTACCCTTGTTGTCTGTAAATTGTCAAAAAAGGTCAAATACGTCATCAGTATGCACCCAAAATATAACAAAAATCCCTTTTAAAAAAGATCCGCTGAATGACATTTCGAATTTAAAATGTCAACACGTTTCTAAGACCCTAAACATGGCAGATCTGTTGCTCAGTTAAATAAGACTGCTCTACTTTTACTGGAAAAAGCAATTTTACGTCTCACTCTTAGTATAGTCCCAGGTCTGCTTATTTTCCCAGAGCTGGTGACAGAAGTAGCTAGGGAGAGTACCGTCTTGGTTCCTCTATGTCTCACATACAAGCCCATATTACGTAGTACATGGTGTGTGCCTGCTGAGCCACAGGACACCCATCCCCACCACACCCACCCCTGTTTTGTGCTTTTACTTAGTGCTTGTTACCACTTAATTTGCTTAATTTGTCTATTTTAATAGTTATTAATTACAAATTTTATGAAGAAAAAAAAACACAACTGCAGTATGCAAACATTCCAGTTTACTGGCAATAAAAAAGGACAATGTAGGATTGTACACAAATATATTGAACTCTTTGTCTATATTAGTAGCCTACTGCCTAATCAATGTATCAATGTATTAAATCATCAACATTGACAACAACAACAACAACAACAACAACAACAACAACAACAACAACAACAACAACAACAACAAAATAATAATAACAATAATGATAGTACATAAAATAAATATAACCATAAGTATTTTCATGTTTTAGTCCTAGTACTGGTGTTTACCATTATCTGATCCTAAAAACACCTATACTATTTTTATACTAGTGTTTCCACGCAATAAACGGCATCAGACTGTTCTTGTAGCATTGATTACCTTCTATATTTAGGGATGTTTCAGTGGCTCCATTAAGCCATTGACATATTTTCCTTTCTTGTACCATAATGAAAATGAAATAAACGTTCTTGTAATGCAAGGACAGTAACACAACAAAAGCATAATTATATTAAATGAAAAAGGGTACACTATATTGCATCTAACCCCAGCACACCCTGAAGAGTAACTTACCTCCATGTATTTGCCTGGTAATGTAACAACAAGGAACATGTAGTGGCCTACAATTAAAAATGTTTCCACCTCAGAAGAACTATATTGACATAAATTAATATGTCTCAAGATATTGTGAGATGTCTTCAAAATCGCAGGGCAGAATTATTTTTGTGTCTTACAATGGCTTAAGACATCTCAAGACATGGGTGATTGCTGGGTAGCCTATGATAGCAACTTGCTGGGAGGTTAGGAGAGAGAGAGACGTAGACACAGATACAGTATGGATGCAGACTTTGGACAGAGAGTTAAAAGTCAGGTGATATAACATTAGAAGTAGAAAATTTATTAAACTGATGATGGATTTGCTCTATACTCAGCAGATTTTAATGATTGATAATAGCTGAGTGTAAGAACAGTTTGCTATTTACAGTCACTCACCAAGGAAAAAGATTCCATGAAAAAGTACACCACCCTTTGAAAGTGAGGTCTCTTTTGCAAACTGGTAATTATTGTCATTGTATCAGAAAAGTGCAACTGATATCAAACTGGAAAATTCATATCTGCACCCACCTCTAGTTGTGACCAATTGAATGTCTAAATTCAGATTACTACCTGGTATTCAGACTCAGGCTCTCCATCGTTTGAAGGAATTTCAAATAATACAGTGTTGTCACTCTGCCCATCTACATTAATGACACCATTCATTTAATTTGTAATGATGTTTTAAGCAAACTGATTTCAATACACATCTTTCAGGCTGTGGCCCTCATGATAACAGTGAACGGTGCATGTGTGGCATACAGTACCAGTGGATGATGAGCTGCTGTGGTGTTGTGCTGTATCTGCTGTGCAGCTCTGACCTCTGCTGCTTCATTGGGGAAGTGCGAAACCACACCGTACTGTACTCTTTTGCAATATTGGTATATCAACAAATATAACTTGCTTTTTAAGTATTCTGTTTTTCAATTAAAGATTTCAAGAGGCTGCTATAGGAGTTTGGCCAAATCTGACGGAATCCCTTGGGTGGTCCTTAGGACCCCTTAAAAAGGTTGTTGTACAGTATTTCACATACCAGCAGCCTCCACCACAATATTAAATAGGCCCATTACAAACAGGTTTGTATTTAATTTTATGAAGCATAATGGGGCATCTATGCAAATTGAATCATCCACCAGCATTTTAAAATGTTTAGTCAAAGCACCCCAAAATTCCTAGAATACCCCCTGAAGTACCCTAATTTTTAAAGTGTAATTTTTAAATGGGCCTTAAGGGTGCATGTGTGTGTGTGTGTGTGGGGGGGGGGGGGCTATCAACAAATAATAGATACATTTAAGATAAATTAAAACCTACAGGGAAGTGCCAAAACTTTTTTGTCCTGTGAATCCCTTTTACACAGGGTGCACATGTCTCCATGAAGCCTCTAACTATGGAGGTTTGTCTAGATATCCCACTGAGCACAAGACTCTTAGAGGAACTTATAAAGAATTGTTGGATGTTCCACATGGAAACCCTCCTGATGTAGGATTCTAAAACATATGAAATTATTTCAAAATTCCTCCAAGAACCTCTTGTATGTAAGTAAGTATGGAAAGTCTCTTTTAGAACCTCACAAATGGAGATCTTAGGCAAACTCTCAAAGGATAAATTCTGTATACAGTATTTTCAACCTAGACTAGGGCTGATTATTTTGACTGATATTGTAATTGTGATATGATTCACAATATTATAGGGAATGGACATTTTTGTTTAATTATTCTCATTTCCATTGAAAAACATATTTAAATGATCATGGTTTGATTTTTGCAGGGATCTGTACCAAACAATTATGTTTTCTTAAAGGGGACACATTATGGAAAATTGGGTTTGCCTAGCCTTTGTATGGATTTGATGGTCTGCAATGTTATTTAGGTGCTGAAGAAAAATGACAAAGGCATTCTATGCCATTTGGCCAGGGTTTGAAGCATGGAGGTATTTTAGTACTGGAGGAAGGATGGCAATATGGCCACCCATTCATTTCAATGTCTTTTTTTGTGTGGAAGGAGCCCGGCCAGAGTATCGTAAACAATCGCAGTCCTCTGGACCCACTCAAATGTGCAGTACGTGTCTTGCAGCTGATCTGGACCAAGTCACATGTGCAGTACGTGTCTTGCAGCTGATCTGGACCAAGTCACATGTGCAGTACGTGTCTTGCAGCTGATCTGGACCAAGTCACATGTGCAGTACGTGTCTTGCAGCTGATCTGGACCAAGTCACATGTGCAGTACGTGTCTTGCAGCTGATCTGGACCCACTCACATGTGCAGTACGTGTCTTGCAGCTGATCTGGACCAAGTCACATGCGCAGTACGTGTCTTGCAGCTGATCTGGACCAAGTCACATGCGCAGTACGTGTCTTGCAGCTGATCTGGACCAAGTCACATGCGCAGTACGTGTCTTGCAGCTGATCTGGACCAAATCACATGCGCAGAACGCTACTCGTCAACTTCGCCAAGTTGCAGCTCTGGGTGACTTTTCTAAATAAACGGTCTTACAAAGTACATAATTAACAAAGTTATAAGAAGACATATTGAATGTATTTCCTTAAATTTTTAAGAGCCGTGTCTTTTCTATGGGCTATCTATGGGAAAATGTCTTTCTGGATCAGAGGGGATTACCGCCGTTGACCAGCAGGGAGGATCGGCGTGCCAGCTGAAACCACTGCTTTGGGGCTGGTTTGAAGTCTTCAGATCAACAAGCCTAAACAAGCTGTTCAGAATGATTGCCCTTTGTGATGTCACAAGCTTTTTTTGGGAGCCAGGAACACTGCCTACCTAATGTACTGCCCACTTTGTAAAAGTTTTTTTACTCTTGGATGTGGGGTAACCAGGCAGGGAGGGAAATAATTTATAAAAAGTTTGGTGTGTGCAACACCCACCAAAAACGGCATGATCAATACAAGGGAAGAAAGAGGTGCTGGAAAATAAATAATTAAAAATAGATTGAGACTAGTTTCTTTGCACAAAAAAAAAACTTAACAAACAAGTCATATGAAATAGTTGAAAAGATACATAATATGGGACATTTAAGCCTGAAGAATATGATTTGTAGGCCAGGACATCTCTGCAGCACCACATTGCTTACAGTAATTTAGCATGGTATTTTGACACACATACAGGAAAATGGAAGAAAAAACAATTAAACCTGCTTTTGTTGCTATTGTTGATTCATCACACAACTACATCTTTGTTAGGCCAATGAATCCTAATGAACCTGAAATCTGTCACATTTGCTCCACAATGAGGGTAGCTTGCAAACTTTCTATCTAAAATGAAACTATTATCTTTAACAAGACACGCACAGGGCTCAATATAAATAAATAAAACCACAGCAATCTACTGGCCAGTGTGATTACTGTGGCAAAAAAAAAGCTGACATCCAAATTGACTGTCTTATCGTGTCAAAGTGGTTTCAGCCGAGTAGAGACAGTAGATGAAAGCAAAATGATCTTTAAATAGTAGTTAAAGATGGTGGCTGGATAAGTTGTTCCACAACAGTTTTGATCAATGAAGCATGCATTCAATATAGTGCCTATTTAGATATGTGAGATTAACTTAACTGGGTCTTTTAAACGATTCACAAATTATATTTCCTACAGTACAAGGTAATCATTTTATGACTTCATTGAATTATTAATGTTGGGACTTATTGTAGATGTTTGAAAAAAGTAAAGTGCGAGGAGGAAGACATGTTTGAGAAATATACTGCCTTGTCCAGAGGTACAAGGTGATTCTCCTTTTAGAGCATGATAGTGTGTTTAATATAGTTATTCCTCCATCTGTCCTATGTGATATTACTTAATTCTTTCACCACCATTGTGTCCTGGTTGAAAAATGGCAACAATGAAAATCAAAGCGGGCATTAAAGAACCATGCCAATGAATCTTGACCATTGATCAATTGAAATAACACCATTAAGAGACACTGCTGACTTTGTGCAGCTTCACCAATGACTACATCCACCTCCTGTCTAAAAGCCTACAGATTGAATTTGCTGTGCACTCTCTTATGACAAAGCCTGTCAATTGGGAGCTTCCGCTATGGAAAATGGCAGAGCTATTTTCCTCTTTACTAGTCAATACAATGCTTGTTTAATAGTAATTGGAATCTTATCCTGCTGTTTGCTCATCATTTTCTGGGCCTAGTTATTCCACACCTAAACTCCATTAAAGTTTTTAATAACATTTTAGAATAGTTCCCATTCAGGTAAACAGAATCTGATTACCTTGATGGATTGAAAATGTATGTCTGAAGGTGGTTTATTTGATTTATTTATTCAAGGGGCCTCAAATGGAGCCACTTTAACTGAGGTAAACAAAAGGTTGCTGTGCCATTCCCATCGCATATACAGTACCCAGGAATATTATAATGGTTTAACAGAAGTTGTGCATTTTGATATTGAGTTAGCCTTGCCACTATTCTATTCAATTGTCATAAGACAGTAGCAATGAAAACAGTATTGTTTTGACTTGATTTGGTTATTCTGACATGTGCTTGTTGCCAACTTAAGATTGTAGCATGTAATGAGGTTATGACAGCTCACAGAATGCATCCATAATGTGTCTGTTATGGAGTAGAATAGAACAAACAATAGAATACTCTGTGTGGCCTGATTTGACTCTGGAAATTGAAAAAAAACAACTGAATCCATGCTCACTCTGTGCCAGACGCCAATGAGCAGGAGGAGTCTTAAACTATTCTCTGATAGTTTTAGATTTCTCTCCCTCCATAGGCCTCTCATTGTGTTGGAGGGCCTGCTTTGTATAAGTGCTTGCCAGCTGCTTACCAAATGAGGTTATAGTGTTTCCCTATCAACTGTAAATTTCAATAATTTGTTGGAGGGGCCTCTCACTGTCAGTTTTTATCATATTATCAATGACGACTCAATTTTCCTCTGCCACTCCATCTCCAGCGCTGACCCTGGCCCTATTACAGCCCTGTAATGAAGTGCAATGGAGTGGTAATTGGTCCACATTATACCAGATCAGGTAACATTAGTCTTATTTCCTTATCACAATGAGCCCTGCTGGTGACTCTCAATGAGAAACCAAACACAGATCCTTTCTTATGCAGGCTATCATCCAAATAACATTTCAGCCAGTTTACCCCTTCCCATTTCAGTTCTCCATTTCAACATTGCACTCCGGGGTCCTTGGGTTGTCAGTGATTCTGGTTTCCTCCACTTTAAAAGTCTCCAAAACGGCCTTGTTTCCAGGGCAGATATGAGGTGGGTCTTTCCTCGGTTGGGGAAGTACAGTAAGTGAGCCTGTAATGTGATGACCTGTCTGTAATATGAGATTTACAGTACTGTCCTGCCCTCTCCCTGTTGGACAGCCATGGTTCTTGCTGTACAATGCTTAATGCTTATGTTGACTTTACTTAAATCCATTGTTGTTCAGAATAATTTGTTGCACCAAGACCAATATTGAAGTTAATTTTCTTGTATCCGTCAATCTTATATCAATCAACTACGAATATGTTTTCATTGGCCATTATTGGTGATTTACGCTCACACCAAAAAGTAATAAGTAAGTTCTGCCAAGGTGATATCATTGAAAATATGTGAAATAAGTAGTGGTATCTCTGAAATGTGAGCTATGTGACCTGATATTGATGAGGCTCAATATTGTGTGGTATGACTAGCATTCAGGCATGGCTTAACTGGACTGAAACCAAAAGTGACTTGTATGAAAGTTGTTTGTGATTAATTATTTTTCAACAGAAGCAAGTTCTTATATCTCATTCTCACACAAATGTAGCATTCACTAAACCTGAGCAATTGAGGCTCTTCGTGTGGCCACAGATTTTTTTTTTTTAACAGTGCAGCAGAGAGAAGCCTCTTGTCAGAAATCAAGCTCTCGGGTGAACTTTTGTGCTCCGAGAAGCTGGATCCCAGATCGCTGCGCTGAACTGACGCTGGCTCTCGGGTAGGGTCAATCCATGTGCTGAAAATACACTGGAGGACTAAAAGACAGGATATTGGATAACAAGGTTAAAATATAGGAGCAAAATATTCTCTTATTAAACTCAGGCTGCAGGGATTTAGTTTGAGCCACCTAATAGACAGTGGTTTCAAGGGAGACCAAACAAAAGGTAACGGCACGGTCATGCTTTTGGTAGCTAATAGCAGAGTTAGAAGAAATTAGGGGATTTTTTTTCCACAGGAAATTGTACTTAAAGACAGGTCATGGATCACCCAACTCTTCTCTGGCAGCCTCAGAAGTCACAAGGTGAGCATTTATTGTAACTATTTAAAAGGGCCTGCATACATATATTGGAGGGAAAACAGATCAAAACAGAAACAAAATACTTGTGTTATTTGAGGGAAGGGAGACATGCAAGTGATTTCATGGTTGGAGTACAAAGTGATAGGCCTATTGATTAAGTCAATAGCCTAAACTCCACACTTTGTCTGTCTCATGATTTTGGAACTGTAATTGAATGGACTGCAATTTAACTGTAATTAAAGAGGCTGAAGATGGCTAACAGGGCAAACATAATGTGTATTGGCCAGTGAAAAGAGTGTCTGTTTGCTATAGTAAGTGATGGTATGCTTCCCCCTGGTGGTCATGTAGCATTAAGTCATGTACTCTATACATCGATATTTCAATAGCAGTCAGGCTGATAGATGTGTTTAGGAGGAAGAGGTGGGTATACTCCATAAATCTGTGTATAGATGTGTATAGGAGGAAGAGGTGGGTATACTCCATAAATCTGTGCGGCAGTACTGTGTGTAGACCCCCCTTTTCTATGAAAATGATCATATTGAAATTATGAGAGATTCCTTGATAATAGGGAAACTCACATAAAGGACAAACAATAATGCTTAAAACCATGGCATGACATTTTAATACAGATACATTGGATAAGAATTCATAAAGGAATGTACACCCAATTAAAAGATGCAAATTATTGGTCCATGAAGCAAAATAGCAATAATACAAAACACATAATTATCTTCATGTAGTTTAAAATGGTTTATTCTAAGACCATCTACCATAATTTTCCATATTATATGCCTCCATCAGGGAGCAATCACCCATCTAAATAGTCATTTCATTCATTTAATACAGTAAACCACTTTAATGATATGCAGTTGGAAGTCTAATCAAAACACTCTGCATTCAGTAGATCACATGAAGATGTACAGTATGCTACAGCTTTCAGCTGCTCTATGTGCCAATGAATGAAAGAATGACTCATAACATGTTTGTTTAACCTAATACACCTAAATTACCTTTATTTGATCTCTAACTAACTGTTAAGATCTATATACCCATCTACCCATAAACCCAGAAATATACCCATAATCCAAGACAATCCTCCAGGGTACTCTTTCAAACAGCAACAGTCACCTTTTCCATTTTTTATGTAGTGTTACTGATCACAGTGATCAGCACTAACACTGTCTCTATCTATTCAATCAGACTACCCAAGGTACTAGAGATGAACCAATGCCACTTGTTCACTGAAGATATTGATTCTATACTGATACTGAGTCCTAAACTTTATCTATCTGCTCCATTACTTTAACTGAACAGTAGCCTATAGACTTGGACCATTCATTTGGGATCAGTGCACAGGAATTATGAGAATCTTTTTTTTTTCTCAGAGAGATTAAAGTTATCTATCTACAAAGTACAGTCAAAGCATTTCCACAGCTACAGCTACTGCTACTGAAACTCCACCTGTTTTCTATTCAGAAGACAACACTGCTTCTTCCTTATTTGAGGTGCAGTGGTGGTTGGAACACAGAATTATCCGCATTACTGACTTGGTGGAAAGAGTGATGGGGATCAATACAAATTACAAAAATGCCCCAATCCTCAACCACACCAACATCAGGCTACTAATAGACAATTTACAAGCTATGAAAAAGCATGATCATGTACTGCATGCTGTACCAGTAGGCAAG
>OMKL01043406.1:0-21006 GCA_900302295.1 Parasudis fraserbrunneri
GCGCCAGAGCACACTCACCACGAACACGCCCATACGGAACACCACAACAGCCACGAATATGATCACATGAAGAACAAGTTCATGAATGAGCTGGGACATTTGCCACGTAAGCCCTTCCTAGTATGTGCCAGAAACTGGGCATGAGGTGTATAGATACTTCTTTTGTTGTTGTTTCACCATTAAGTGAAAGGAAAATCCTAGATATGAGGTGAAGTTCATGTGTAAAGGTCATGAAATTACAATAAAATGACTTAACCTTTACACACAACCTTGTAACTACTCTTTAAAAAAAATCTGTTTTATCACAAGATTTCCACGGAACAACACTTTTGGTACACAAGCAACTTAACTATATTATGGGGGGGCAAAAATGACTTGACCTTTACATGCGACCTTGACCTCAAATCCAAAAAACACCATCACCACTGGAACCCCTGACCCCAAAAAACCCTATAAAGTGACATTGCAAGATGGCTTATGCCAATTCTTTAGCACCTTTTTGGGGGACCTGCGGGGGCTTTCAGGGCCCCAAAAAAGACCCCCTGGGAGCCGAAAAATTTCTAAAACCACTCTAAAATCTATTTTAGCACAAAATTTGCAACGTGGGAGTGACACAAGCAACAAAATGGATGAAACACAGGATCAGTTCTTGAGTACTTGAGGACTAGTGCTGTGCTGGATTTCACGTCACTTCATGTCATGTTATGTTTTCAGTCTTATTTCTCTTTAGTCTTTACACTTTACACTAACTCGAAATATAATCATCCATTCTTTATGTACATTATGTACTTAGTGTGACTGTGGTGCATAGGAGAATTCCTACAGTCCTTTCAACCATAACAAACATGCTCCCGTCTTCTGTAGGGTGAAGAGTGAAAAGTGACGTTTACCTTTCTCTCTCTCGTAGTTCCCATGTGGGCGGTGGGTGCCATCGTCACACTGGTGCTGGCTTTGGTGGGATGCTTCGTCTTCTGCGCTTTCAAAAAATGCTTTGGGAAAAAGAAGAAGCCCAAGAAAGTGAGAGAGAGGAAGGCAGGACGCCGCAGACAGGCGAAGGAGGGCGAAGGAGAGGCGGGAGAGAAGGTATGAGGAACACAGAAGAGATTACTGTACACAACGTCCCAATATCTCAGATAACTTCAAAGATCAGTCTTTATGGTAAATGTCCTGCATGTTGTTTAAATGTTGTTTTAATGTTTTAAGGAGGGGGAGGGGAAGAAAGAAGGGGAGGAAGAGGAGAAAGAGCAGGAGAAGTTGGGTAGGCTGGAGTTCTCCTTGGACTACAACTTCACAGAAAGCCAGGTAGGTCCCTCTGTGTGCAGCAAAATACATAAATCCATAGTCACTGTATATCAGCAATCTTTATTGTCTGTATACCAGCAGTTAAATCAATGGATTTGACTGGAAGACTAAGCAAGTAATTATGAGTGGGAAACGATTTTGATTATATTTGTCAATAGAGTCAATAAAATCCTATGATTATTAGTCGACTAAGAATTTCTTTGATCCTACTTCAAACCCAGCTTCTTCCACTAGCCACCGTGACACTTCCTGTTTGTCTGCCTCTTGTCCACAGCTCATCGTGGGCATCCTCCAGGCTCAGGAACTTGCTGCCATGGATATGGGGGGCACCTCAGACCCTTACGTCAAAGTCTTTCTGTTACCAGACAAAAAAAAGAAGTACGAGACCAAGGTCCAGCGCAAGAACCTGTGCCCGGTCTTCAACGAGACCTTCATCTTCAAGGTGTGATGCTGCACCTTTGTTTGCTCTATGTCGTCCCAAGTCTCGTCCGTCGTTTCGTTTGTTGTTTGTCTCGTCTTTATGTCTCTTGTCGCGGTTCTTGTGTTGATGTTCCAGGTTGTTGATGAGATAACACTTTTTGCCCCTCTTCATGGGGCAGAAGTTCATCCTATGTCTCTACTCCCCTTCGCCTTTAGTCTCCCATGCCTTGAATGACGTCTTTCAAGGTATCGAATTCAGAATTCAAATGCATTTTATTTTTCTTCTGTCCTCACGTGTTCTTCGTTATTTATCTGGATTTGCCAAATTTGTTACATGTAGACAAAAATGGTTTGTTTTGTGTGACATATTGGATCATCTGCCATCTTGGATAACACATTCCAATTTAATTTTGTATTTTATTTGATACAATACTGTATATTTCCCTTGTGAATTAACTTTTTGATAATACCATTCTCTTTCAAGATCCCATATGCTGAGTTGGGTGGGAAGACCTTGGTGTTACAAGTCTATGACTTCGACCGTTTTTCCAAGCATGATGAGATTGGGGAGATAAAGATTCCTATGAACAGTGTGGATTTGGGACAGCCAATGCAGCAATGGAGAGACTTGGAGAGTGGTGAGAAAGAAGAGGTATGCCATACTATATTTTACTTTAGTTTTTAAACATTCTGTGTCAATATGAAAGGGGTATCTCCACAAGAAATGTACAACGTATGTCACAAATATACAGTATATGAAAATGTGCTTCACATCAAATGGACTGAATTTATAAAGGGGGTGACAGTGGCTCACAAGGTAGTGCAGTCGTTGAGCAAGACACTTAACACCTAACTGCTCCCTACAAGCAGGTTGGCACCTTGCATGGTTACCTCCGCCGTTGGTGTGCGAGTGAATGTGAGGCATACGTTGTAAAGCTGTCAATTATTTACAATGGCACTCCTAAATTATGTGCCACGCCAATTACAGGAAAATACCATAGCATCGTTAAGAAAGATTCATACAAAAAGTCACTTTACTTCAATCCTTAGTATCTGCCTGGATCATACGCTATAATAATATTGTCCAAATGTGCCTCTTTCAGCAAGAAAAACTGGGTGATATTTGCATCTCTCTACGCTATGTGCCCACTGCTGGCAAGCTGACAGTCAACATCATGGAGGCAAAGAACCTGAAGAAGATGGATGTTGGTGGCTTATCAGGTAGGCCTGACCAATATGCTGACTTCTCCCTAATATGCTCTTACTCCTTTATCAAATGTCTCAGCAATGGTGTCTTCATCAAAATGCAGTCCTTCTATATGATCAAGCAGTGTCACGTCCTGAGAAAGGTAACGTAGTGTCTTATAAGATTCTTCCCTCTTTTTCCATTAGATCCATTTGTAAAGATTGTTCTGCAGCAAAATGGGAAGCGAATCAAGAAGAAGAAGACAACAGTCAAAAAGAACACCCTCAATCCTTACTTTAATGAGAGTTTCAGTTTCGACGTCCCCTTTGAGCAGATACAGGTAAGGCGTTTCGTCACATCAATTACTGTAAAACGTCTGGACAGCATTGAAGTTGGGGCTGTCCTCGACTAAAGATATTCTTAGTCAACTAATAGTCATAGGACTTCCTTGACTAATTGATTAGATGAGATAATAATCGGCAAATCTGTAAAATTATGTTTCCCATGTCATGCAGAAGGACCACTTTAAATCTAGTGCTTACCAGAGAGCATATCATTTTTTTTCAGGAAAGAACACATTCAGCATGATTATTATTATTTTTTTTTACGAGGAAGTCTTGGTCAACTAAGAACAAACCGACTGCTGAATCAACTAAGAGGGGTCGGCCCTAGTTGATATGTTTGTTTGAGATTTGATGAACCCTCTCTCTTCTTTTTCAGAAAGTGCAGGTTGTCATAACAGTGTTTGACTATGACAAGCTGGGGAGCAATGATCCCATCGGCAAGACTTTCATGGGTTACGGAGCCACGGGAGTGGGCCTGCGCCACTGGTCTGACATGTTGGCCAATCCCAGACGACCAGTAGCCCAGTGGCACACTCTGCTGCCGGAGGAAGAGGTCGATGCAGCTGTCAAGGCTAAACCTCGTTGAAACCATACCTTTTTGTGTTTGCAAAAGACGATATTTGTTTTTAAATGTTTATCCAGATATTTATTCAATTCATATGTCCAGTTGCCATACCTTTTGTTTTTTGGGGAGATTTTTGGTGTGTGTGTGTGTGTGTGCGTGCGTGCGTGCGTGCGTGCGTGTGTATGTGTATGTGTGTGTGTGCATGTGTGTGTGATTTTGACATTTGGTAATATTTAATACTTCTGACTGCCACTTCTTTCGCTGTCTAAATGTATAGCTGAAAAATTGTCTCTGTGCATCTTTTGTGTATGCTCATACATAGGCCTACAGCCTGACTAGGCTAAATGAAGGATGGAATTCATTGTTCTTTACAGTGTTTCCCCTAGAATATTTTATAGCAGTGGGAGGCATGGGGTCATATTCCCAGTGTCTATTTCACTACACTACTCTTATTTGAATACTTACAGTATATCATTAGCCTATATATGAACTAGATGTGTAATTCCCCTATATTTGTTTATGTTAGGTGAGCAACAAGGCCATTTATTGAATTGTCATTGTCTCTAAATTTTTGTAGTAGTGGAGGCAAATTCCAAGCCACGGGGCGCTGAATAAAAATCTTTGGTGTAATGTGGGGGTGGGGGCACTGGTTCTTTGTCATACTAACATTTGTTCTAACTGTGAAAACAGAATAGTTTTAAATTAGTAACAACTAATGTATTAAACTAAGCATTAAATTAAGCCTGTTTTGTTTGTTTTGTAGTGCTGTAATTAATGATGTGTGGTTGTGCAACAATGTTCTAAATATACAGGCTTGGCTATATTCTGTGGCTTCAGAAATAAACACAAATAAATTAATATCTGACATGCTTTTTTCTTGCTAAGGCTTACTAATATATAGATGGTTTCATTGGAATTATGTTGCTAGGGAACCGTTTGGACCCAAATGTATTTCCTGTCAACTATTGCATTAGCAAACACTGCAGCGGGAAATAAATTAGGGTCCTTTTAGAATGTTATTGTTGTCACTTTGAAACCGTCTAAACGTGCACTAATACTGATACCTACTCAAATATAATGTTCATCATATAGAAATGAAATTATGTTCATTAATGGTTCATCATGCTGCAAGTTCATGCATCACAGGCAGAGGGCGCCCCTCCCCACTAATTTACAAACTGTTGCTTAGCAACACATCCCAAACTTACAGCTCGCATAACCAAATAGGTGAGTTTATCTTCAATTCTGTAGACGTTACGTTATGTAACATGTAACGTTATGTGGGTATACATATTAATAACCTAACGTTCGAGACTACGTTCGATAGAGTGTTTGTCGCTTGTTCTGATCAGAACTCTTATTACTCTCGGTATTCGAGAGTCTGTCATTACAAGAGTTGTGGTCAGAGCTATGTCCGCCCTATGTTTCATTCGTTTTCATTTGGGCTAACGCTGACATTGGTTATCACACGTCAACACCATTCTTGAATGTGACAACTTTGTGCTGGATGCAACGACCTAAGCAGTTCAGTTAGAAAATGTCCTTACCCTGAAAGCTATCTGCAACAAGGCTTCCTTTTTCTTTCATCTTTACAGGATGAGCACTGGACGAACACTGGAGGGCGCGGGCTGTGTTACCTGGTGGGGCTTAAGCCCAGCGCGCGACCTCCTGAGAACAGGTGATGCTCACGTGCACCAGGGTCTGATAACCTCCTCGTGAGAACGGGAAGGGTTATGTCACATTTTCAGCTATGTAGTAGAGAGTAAAGCCACCTAAACTCAGTTTACCCATCTTTTTATTTGTGAAATAGAGTTAATATTTTGCTTGAAATTCAATCGAATTGATGCAACTCAAACGAAAATGTTACGCATTTACCTCTAGCCCAGTGATTCTCTACTTGGGGTCCTGGGTCACCAGAAAAATTAGGAACAGTTTGATTTCACTACTATTTAATTCTATTCTGTCTACTCTGATCATAGGCTTCACTCTCTCCATTGTTATCTCCGCAACTACAGTATAGACACTTGGAATTCTTAACATAATAATTTCTAACAACAAAGATCTTTTCAGATGGGGGTCCCTGAGAGAAGATGTTATTAAATGGGGGTTCACAGTCTAATTTGTATCAATTTGGGGGTCCTTGATGCTAAATAGGTTGAGAACCACTGCTTTAGCCTATGTACCTCTCTCTCTCAGGCCCTGTGAGACAGGAGGGGGCAGTCAATGTTTTGCTGGTAGGCAGTGGGGACCCAAGACACATTCTGAAGACCATTGCCAATCTGAGGGACACAGATAGCCTTCATGTGAGTCACTGCTACTGCAATATCTTGCAACAGCAGAGGATAGATAGTTAGCTGGGACAGATCGTTCTAATGTGTGGTTTACTTAAACATTCTTTCTGTTCCCCTCCCTACAGATATGGGTGATAGAAAACAGTATGGAGGTGGTTGCCAGACAGTTACTACTCCTTTATCTTGCTCTGACACCTCAGGAAAGCATGGGAATTCATGGTAGGTTTAGACACTGCAATGAACCTGAGACCCAATGGGCCTGGTGCATAAAGATGGAGGCTTTCTGATTGGACATCGTTGCTATCATGCACCCAGTCATCACACGTAGCAAAATATTACCATCAACATCTTCTTCTGCTCATTTGGATGGAGATGAAAAAGCAGAGTATGAAGTGGGGGAATTTGGAGGACTAAAGGAGGAAATAGATCGAAGAGGAGCCAGACATCTTTATGCACTGGTACAGTGGTCATCATGTGAAATTTCTCATTCAAATTCTTGACAGTTTGAATGGCTTTATCTTATTCTTTAAAGGCCCAATCCCTGATTTATTTTGCCATATCAAAATGGGATATATTCACATACATTCTTGAAGAGATTGATCTGTAGATAGAAAATACGCTATTTGGAACTTTCTTAACCCATTGTAAATCAGAATATAGATCTGTTGTACTGATGTTTACAAACATTACCAACATAAGCTAGTAAACCTTTTACAGCCACAAAATACAGCAAATACAGTTAAAAACCTAGTCCTTGTATCAAGTGCTCAGTCATTCAAGTCTTTTTGTCCTCTTATTTCTTATTTTTGGTGGTGGGGCGACACATTTGTTTACATTTAGATTACTGATTGGGCCTTTAACATGCAGTCTGTGTTTAAGATTCTTTTGTCATTTACAAAACTACGTTATGAGCTTATAATACTGTTTAAGCATTTGTATCACACAACTTGTTGCATAATAACTCATAGCTCATCTCACCACGGTTGCGTCTCCCCAGAGAAGACAGAGGTTTTCCTGGAGGTGTTTGGGAACAGTGAGATCCGAGGCCAGACAGAGGAGACCCTGAGACACGCGGCGTCACAGCTCTCTCTGTCTGTCACTGACACACTGGAGACCGCCACACACCCCTGCCTGGACACAACACTACTCAAGGTAGAAATCTAAAATCAGACACTAAAGGGAAATGTCATCCATTTTTAAGAATTCACATATGTTCTTCCTGTGCCCCAGGACAGTTCAATCAGTATTTGTGAACACGTGTCACAAGGTTGAAACCATGGAATAGTAGCCCCTTGGTGTAAACTCACTCCTAAGTTAAATACCCCTGCTTCGCCAACTGAATTGGATCCTTTTCAGGTGGCGGAATGGATAAGACCGTGGTATGTATCTTTCGGGGTCACACAGTGATGGTGAACGGAGGGTTTGTGGTTCGTAGCTCATCACAGGATGGGTGCCGAGCGTGAAGTGCCTGCCAGTAGCTTGGGACCACCGGTTACACATGCGCCATTCTCTCCTAAAGCTAGAAATCAGCGAGAGAACCCTCTAATCGGTGATGCAACTGGGCTGTAAAATCTGGGGCTGCTCCATAGACAATGAATGGGGCTCTGACTTTGTGAGACCATAAAATGTTTGTGTGAGATCTTACACCCAAATAAGGTTTATATTATTGCATTGCTAGAAGGTCTGAACCAGAATTACACAACATTTGGGTGTAAGAGCTCACACAAACATTTTATGGCCTCACAAACTCAGAGCCCCATTCATTGTCTATGGAGCAGCCCCAGATGTCGCTGATTTCTATCTTTAGGAGAGAGTAGTGCATGTTCACGAATACTGGGGCACAGGAAGAACATATGTGAATTCTTAAAATGGGTGGCATTCCCCTTTAAGATCTGCTAAATCACATCCATGGTAGACAAGTGGGAGGCTGGACAACTACATGTTATTGTGTATGAGGGAGAATTCTACTGCTGGATAAGGGCCTCACAAAGCTAGTTAAATCATCCAGTCGGTGGTGTAGTGGCAGTTGAGGAGGTGGGTCTGTTATAGCTTATGGCTGAGGGGAGATGGCTATACTGTGACCCCACCTTCCTATGTATTTCAATTAGGATGATTGTCTAAATGTCCAGAGAAAAAGATGGATATACTCCAAACAATCCTACACTGCCACTACTAATCTCATCTAATTTTGCATATCTCTGTAGTATAAGGAGCGAGATGAGCTGGACAGGATATTCAAGCTCTGGGTCCAACCTCCATCCTTCTCATCTGCCTCTGGGAGCTCTGCCCCTTTCTCCATAACCAAGGCCTGGGATGGCCGGGTCAGGCAGCACCTGGGCACGCGCTACGACTACAGGAAGGGCTGCTTTGATTGGGACCTCACCATGAAACTGCACCAGAAAGGGGTATCAGGCTATTGTTTCCACATTTGCCCACTCATTCCAGCCAATGGCCTGCCAAATCCACAAAAAACCTGAAATAGCATATATTCTGTTGGGATGCATTATCTATAGACATTTTCAAACTTGACAACATAAACACTCAAAATGGGCCCAAGTGCATTTCCTGTTTGCAGCGTTTGCTAATACAATTGCTAACAGGAAATAAACTTGGGCCAAGCTGTTCCCTGTAGCAATGCATTTCTATAGAAAAAGGTCTGTAGCAGGATCCACATGCTGCCTAAATCCATTGAATTTGAACAGTTTCTCTCACACAACACCAATAGGAAGTTGAAGGAAAGGAAGATGTCAAAAGAAAACTGTCTGCCAGACTGCTTCAGAAATTATATGGCAACTCTTATTGCTTTATTCTGCATCTCCAGTGCGGTGTCATCAACAAACAACAATATGTTCGGTGGAGGGAACAGGGCGTGGCATTTGAGATGAGGGAGGGTGTCTACCAAATGATCAACGCTAGTTTACTCTCCACGCGAGTGTTCAGTCATGTAAGTATTTTTGGGAGTGTTTTTCGATGCAATGCCTCCGCTGCTGTGATATCATGAAGGAACTCATCTTTTCTTTGTGTGTGTGTTATAGAGGGGTGACAAAGTGGCAGTTCGGGGTTACTGGGGAGACATTGTGTCCAGCCCTTACCTCTCCTTTGGCATTGAGACTGATGACAAGAGCCTGCTGCAGACACAGAATGGGCAACATGTCAAGGTAGAGGGAAATGACTGCATGGAAATGACTGCATGGAATGATGGTTTTACAGTAAACTGTTTTATACAGGTTCATTCAAACCATCTGTTTGGTGGTGGTGCATGACTCAAGGATTTCCCCGGTTGAACCTGACTCAAACTTCTATAATTGGAGTCAAGCAGAGTCGACTCTTCGACTCCATCGTTCTATAATGGGAGTCAAGCAGAGTCGACTCTTCGACTCCATTGTTCGAAGAGGGTGTATTTTGGCTACCAGTATTTTGGTAACAGAGTTGTTACTGACTCGACCATTGATGTGTTAGGAAAGGGCCTCCGCTAGTCACAAGCTTTGTTATTGTGATATCTACTGAAGCCTCTGTAAACAATTATTTTCACCAGGTCAGCCATGGATTTGCATTGAAGTGAAAGATTTGTGGGTTGGTTCTACTGCATTTCAACTCTCTTGAGTCACTAGTTGACCCCATCTGTAGGAGTCGAGTTTCCACCAGCACTGTTTGGTTGTGATACGTTCAGCATGTGTCTCAATTAGTATCTCCTTGCCTCCCTCTTCTCCCCCGCCCCCTCTGCCTCCCTCCATATGCACAGACAGCCATGGATATCTCCATTGCGAACGTTCAGGTGCTGTTCCAGGCCTTGTCCTATAGAAGGGGCAGCCTCACTGCCTCTCAGGCAGACAAAGAGATAACCGAGGCAGAGGAGGCACCCCCACAGTCAGACGCTGACCACAAATCGATCGACATGAACGGTAAAACTTTGTCCGTGTCCAGTCTAACGGGTTTGTCTAGTCTATATTTTACACATAGTACATGAAAGATAAATAGGAAAAAAAAACTAAATTAAGATCTGCCCCCAATCCTCCGGTTTTAGACCTCATGCGTCTGAAGGGTGTCTCTGTGACCTTCCTGCCGATGGACTCTCTCTCCAAACTACCAGAGAAGCAGAAATACTCCCAGTTCTTCGACGCCATCTACTTTGCTGCCAGGTATGAGCTCAGGCATTAAGAAGCTGTTACAAATGTTTTGTTTCTTTATAAAATATGTTGGTTGTTCCAGATTATGCAAGTATGGGGGGGGGGTAAAGATATTTAATAGAGGTAATACCAGGAGGAGTTATTTATGGAGACACATTTCCTTAACCAATTCATCTTAAAAATATGGTTGACTGCTTCAAAGTCTAAAGCTGAATAAGCTCTAGTAATGGTTTTTATTTTCACATATTCAGTTTTGTCCTTCCATTTAAATTTAAATAAAAGTCAATCAACAGCAGCACAGTTTCTAGGATCAGTATATAGTGATAAGGCTGATAAACCATTCATGAAATTCCCTCAGCTTTTGAAAGTAGTATTCAACCTTGAATGATGATGAGATCTCTTTGTAGCCAACAGTAAAAAATGTATTCAGTTTTTTCAATTTTAGGTGAGAAGTTATGACTAATTCTATCTGACCATGGTTTACAAATATCAATACCTAAATTATTTGACTGATTTATTTGCAGCTATGCCACGGTAAGTATTACCTGTGAGCAGGTAATAAGTAATCTGTAAAGGAATACATTTTTAAATGGGGCGGGGCAGGTGGAAGTCTGCTTTGACTGAGTCGAGGATGAACCACTGCAGGGCAGTCAGGGTACTGATCATGATGATGCGAGCCACAAGACCCTTCCACACACCTGAGTGGGGGAGAGGACCGGGGTTTATCTTCAGGCTAAAGAGTTGTGGCATTATTAACACAGGTCAACCCTTGGCCCACACTGCCATGTAAAGGCATTTGGAAGGGATTTTCATAACTCAAATAATGTAACTCAGTCACTGAGCATCAGTCCCTGTAATAGGCTCCAAAATGAAATAAATAAATAAATAGATACATACATAAATCACACTCTACTTAGCACATTTCGAAATTAATGTTAAAGGAATAGTTCAGATTTGTGGAACCCCAGCCCTATTTGCTTCTTGCCAATGATGTTTATTTGTAGAAACCTTTCTCAGCACAATCCATGCTGTTCGTCATTTTAGCTCTGGCTAGTTAGCCACAAACCAATGCAAAGTCAGTGGGGTAAAGCTCCTGTCTGTAAAAGCTGACTGAAATCTTCTCCACAGTGCACACAAAGTAGATTTCAGTTGTCATCAGTCAACTTGTACATATAGGAGCTTGACCCCATTGACATTGCATTGGTTTGTGGCTACCTAACTGGAGCTAGTATGAGGAACAATATGGATTGTGCTGAGAAAGGACTCTACCGATCAACAACATCATTGGTAAGGAGCAAATAGGGCTGGGGTTCAACTATCTGGGGTTCAGAACTATCCCTTTAACTCCTCAGCCTTTCTGTCGTGGTGTCCAGTGAAGGGCTAGTAATGTAGGCTGAGGTAGACACAGGTAGACTCAAGCACCTCCAACTGTACAGTTGTGTTGTATGCACACAGACAGACAGACAGATGGAGAGAGCTGGAACAGCAGGATAGGTTGTCATTGTCACACTGACAGAATTTGGATTCCTGGTTTCTACAGCAACAAGGCAAATCATGCAGAGATTTCTTTGTTATTGTTTTGATTGTTGCTAGGGCTGGTGCATTTTGGATTCCTTGGAAACAGCATCATTTGGCAAGTTTGGTTATTGTAACTGGGAGATTTTGATGCAAACTCTTCAGTCCTCACTGGGCAAGCGAATGATACAGAAGAAAGCTCTGTCTCACTGGCGATTTACTGAACTTCACAAGCTTTGGAACAACTTCTCATCAATTCTCACAAACCTTGGAATAACTTTTCATTCATTCTCACAAACTTGAACAACTTTTCATCAATTCTCACAAACTTTGGAAGGACTTTTCATCAACTCTCTTCAGGAATCAAAGGATATCTTACATCTCTCCTCCTCCATCTCTGTCACCTCTGTGACCACCAGGTCTTTGTTTTATTATTGGTCCATCCCAGGCCTCATGATGTTTGGCATCGACACCATTGGAAGCTTTGACCCTGTGGTCTTCAGCATCGGTGGTGATGAGAGTGAGTATGGGGGTGAGTATAATTCCACTCCCTCTCTTATGTCCCCTGAACAGTTCTACCAGTCTTTTGCAGGATCCACCAAGAGTTTGGAGGAGACTAACAACATCATGAGGGCCTACCACCGCAGACTGATGCAGGAGAGTGATGACCTGGAGCTGGAGATCGGTGAGAAGGAGAGGAGGCTGGAGGAGCTTCGGAGCAGAAAGAAGACCTTGGCGGGCATCAGGGACCAGCTGGTGGCGGCGGTCAGGTGTGTGGAGAGGAAGATGGTCCATACATAATACGCTACCGTCAGCAGGACCAGAGTCCTCAGGAAGAAGCAGGACCTCCTTCAGAGTCTCCAGGAGATGCCTCTCAAGAACAGGAGGATGGAAGCTGAAGTGGAAAGGCTTCACAGACAGCTGTCCATCAAGCTGAAGATTCTCTACAACCTCTGTCATCGCTAGGGAAGCACAACACTGAAGAGGCACAGGTATAGTAGTCCTGGTAAGAGTACATGCTACATGCTATAGGAGGCCTAATTTTTTAGTGATTAGGTAAGTATAGTTAAATCAGCATCTTTTGCAGACATCCTTCATTTAATTTCTTTATTTTACAAATGTATAAAATCATATAAATTTAGTTGCCAGTTGCTTTTTTTTTTTTTTTTTTGGTTCCTCTGTAAAGTTCTTTACTTTGTAAACACTTTTCTGAAAATCGTTATACAGATATTATAGCAGCGTAACAATTCAGCTATCCAACTATCCAATGACTAAATTCAATTAAAAGATTTTAGTCATCATAATATAAAAAAATTGACAAAGGTTCGATTAAATTCCATTTGATTCAATAACCCGTATTGGCCCGAATATAAGACAGTGTTTTCTGCCGCAAAATACACCCTTGCCTTTTGGGGGTTGTCTTATATTCGGGTTGGAGGTGCCACGACTTTGGAGCAATATTTAAGCTAGCATGACATGTTTGGTATCAATGGATTCCTTGAAATCTCGAGATTCATATGATATCACTGGCTTCGCGCTAGCTTAAAAACGAACCTCTGTACGACCTTCAGAAGACAGTGATGTTAATGTTGGATGATCCACTG
Source organism: Parasudis fraserbrunneri (assembly GCA_900302295.1). Classification (NCBI taxonomy): domain Eukaryota; kingdom Metazoa; phylum Chordata; class Actinopteri; order Aulopiformes; family Chlorophthalmidae; genus Parasudis; species Parasudis fraserbrunneri. The sequence goes on from OMKL01043406.1 coordinate 13,355, forward strand.
GTAGGTTTCAGAGGGCTGAAAGTAAGGTCAAGTTAACCAAGTTCATGAGGAGTTATAATTCCAATTTTAAGATCATGGAAATCAATGAGGCAGTCTAATTGAATTAACCTATGGTTCTATTTTTCACTTTGAAATTTAAATGATGTTAGAAATAGGTCTAACAGGTTACAGTTTAATTTGATTTTTATTTCATTTAAAATATGTAAATATATACTGCATCTACCTTGTTTTATTCAATGTGTTAGTATTACTGGTAGCCTACATTCTGGTAAGATATACTTATTTTCTTTATAAAACCAAGATTTGATCTTCAAAAAATCTTTTTCCAAAAATGAGTCTTGAAAAAGGGGGGTCATCTTATAATCAGGGTAGTCTTAGATAATTTTTATACTTTCTAAACATGTAATAGTCAGATATAAAAAATGTTATGGAACTGATTCAGTCAGTAAGTGTTAAAATAAGATGTTAAACAAATAAAATAAAAACATTAAAATAATGTCAGGCTAAGCTGTGAATTGTAAGCTCATGTTAGATTCAGATTTTAGAGTTCAGGGAATAGGGAATAATATTACTAGAACAAGCAAGCTATTATCCTGCAACACATAGTCACTTAAAAAATGAATTGTATTGCGCTTAAAATATGAAATTGTATTCGTGACATTTTGAACAGTATCAAATGTTTTTCTTTACATAAGAATACCATTTGTAGTTTAACAGTTTTTTCTGCAGAAAATGTATTACAATTAGATAACCTAAAGGACAAAGATATCCACCAAATATCCAAAGGTCATAGGTTTGTCCTCTATAAGATGTACAAGTAGGAGTTTTACCTGCAGGGGCTTTCTGCCTGTCACACCTCCACCAGTGGTCTTGAGCTGCACATACCAACACCCAGGATATGATGTAATTCTCTTGCGCCTTACACTATAGTGAGTACACCTGTAGGAACCAGTCAGGAGGAGCAAATGACTTTGGGTGCTGTTGCGTACCACAGAGTTACTATGTCACTGGAGTTATCGAGTGGGCACCCCCCATCACGGATGTTTCATTGCGTTTGGCCAACGACACCGCAAGAAGGCTCAACAGTGAATTCAAGCATCCTGGAACTGCCCACCTCAACATCTAATCTCAGCAGGCCCAACTCCACCTCATTTCTGATGTTAAGACTGCTGTTGATGCCCTTGTGCTGCTTACTTTAGCCTCTTCCCCTTGCCAGGGGAACTGGATTTGGCAGGGAATGGCCTCTGCCTCTGGGAATAGCCTTCTTCAGAACTTGGTCGTGTCCCCATTTGTAGCATCCTTGTGTTAAGGTGATTTTGCAGCTTGATGGAATATGATCTGTGTTTGTGGTTCCACGAGCCAGCAGGCCTCTCCTGTACCACAGCTCCATGTTCCAGGGGCAGGGCAAGGTGTCATACATGTATGTGTCCCTTATCAGGAAGCTAAGCCTTGCCTAATGGGTCTTCCGCACATCAGTCCATGCTCTCCCTTGACATCCAACTTCCTTGCCGTCCTTGTAACACACTGCCTCGATCTGATCTCTCCTCCTCCATCTTTGTCACCTCTGTGACTAACAGGTCTTTTTTTCTTATTGGCCCTGGACCAGATTAGTTGAGGCTCTGCCCATCCCAGGCCTCATGATGTTTGGCATTGACACCAGTGGAAACTTTGACCCTGTGGTCGATAGCATCAGTGCTGATGAGAGTGAGTATGATGGATAACTAACATTACACCTCACTGGTAAGAGAAAAAAGTTTATCCTAACATGTAACTAATGTGTTGGTTGGTTGCCCAGTCTAACGTAATGGTTTGACCTAACGTTACTTGGGTTGCAAAAAATGTTTTGTTCCTTTATTGGCAGTGTGTTAAATACAACTCTAATATTTATAAATGGTGTTTTATTTGCCCCTGGCAGGCACATAAAACTTTTCTGCTGCGAATTGTCATGTGGACAGCAGCAAAGACAACTGTCTTTTCTCAGAGTATCTGAGACCTGCATGCCCAGATTTATTTACTCCCATTTCACCCTAGTTTTGAGACACGTGAGCAATTAAAAATGCAAAGTGCTTTTAATGCAAAGTGGTCAATATTGCATGTGAATGCATGAACGGGCCAGATCTGCACTCCAGAGGAGAGCCATTCACATGTCTGGGTAGGCTACCACCGCCCAGTGGCGCGCTGAGCCAGGACAGAGGGGGTTGTACTGGCATTTAAATCCTAAATATTTAGTAAAAGTCATGAAAGGAAGAGACCGTTGGATTTATGGTGCAAGAGTAATTTAATGGAAAAATCTCAACGCCCAGTGGTGCAGACCTGAGTGCTGCTGGCATCCGAACATAGGAAACACAGGAAAAGCTGACCAAAGGCTCTCGCTTGTTGTTTCAGGCCGACGCCTTCATTAGGCTATACAATATCACCCACCACTAGATTTATAATGAACTGCAATAAACTTGAGCTTTTCTGCTATAGTCATTGCCCTCTTCGATTTTATAATGGCAAAAGTAGTGTAATAAGTAACGCATTACTCTACACAGACAGTAATATTGTAAAGGAACGTATTACTTTCAAATGAAAGTAACTAGTAATATGTAATAAATCACATTTTAAAAGTAACTTGCCCAACACTGATTACAAAGCTACTATATAGTCTATGCTGCATATTATCTTATCTTCAACAAAAAATGGCACTATCAAATCATTCCAATACTTTTACTTGTCATTGGGGAAGGCATCTGTTTGTGGAAGGCAAGGCCCATGCATTTATGCAGGTACCTGACATTGCCTTGCACTTTATTCAGTTGCTGTCATTGTGTCCGACAGGCATGTTTTTGCCCAAAATACGATCAATGGGAATAATGTCTACCATTATGCATTGCTTATAGTTTTCTGAGCTGTCGCTGTATATATCTAGAGTTTTCCCTCTCTGGATTTGTTCAGACATAGAAGGGCGAGGAATGCCTTCATCCAGCGACATGACACGCTTCATAACCAGGAGTACTGTGTACGTCAGAACTACCGTCTCTGATGTGTATCAACATCTCCAGCCTATTTGTTTTTTGCATAATAAGTTGGGCCGGTTGTTTCTGAGAATAACGTGAGGACAGGCACTGGATTGTTCACCATGTTCCCATGATTTTATATAATTGCTACATCCACATGCATTTATTCCCTATTGTTATGAAGACAATAGAGTAGGCACTGCCCTCCTCATCATCTGCACCCCTCCTCGTCTTCATCATAACACTATTGTTAACATAAGTGAGCGATTTGAATGGTAATCATTGCACAGTAATCACTGCACACATGTGCCAGTAGCCATTAGGCTCCACAACCTAGCTCCAACCATCATATGAGAACTTGACTCTGATGTCTGTTACCCACTTCTGACTCTCAACTACTGACTCCTGCATGGACTCTGGCACACTTGTTCAGATGGACTCATATTTTCATTCATGTATGTATATATATATATATATATATATATATATATATATATATTCATTCATATTCATTCATTCATTCACTCATATATTTATTGATAGACTAAGACCACTTACTGATAGACTGTACATTTTATAGTTATTGGTAGACTGTACATTTTATAGTTATTGATAGACTGTACATTTTATAGTTATTGGTAGACTGTACATTTTATAGTTATTGATAGACTGTACATATGTACTCAGCCATTCATTCAGAGATCCAGTGCAGATATCCAGATATCTAAGGCCAGCAGCTCAGTGTTTTGTTTTTTTATCTGTATTTTTATTTACTGTATATGCTTACTCTTATTATCCTTTTTTTGTTTTGCTGTTATTTGCTATTTGCTATTTGCTGTTGCTGCTATGACACCTGAATTTCCCTCCGGTGATGAATAAAGGTTTATCTTATCTTACCTTATCATTCACACATTCACACGTCAGGGTACCAACGCCCAGTGGCACGCTGTGCCGGTAAATGGAGGTTTTAGAGTGACAAAAAGACAGTAAACATGTCTGTAACTATTCAAAAAAAATGTGTTTGGACTGGGAAAGCACCGGCATTTAAATCCTTATTATTTAGGAAAAGTCATTAAAGGAGCAGACTGTTGGATTTACGGTACAATAGTAATTAATTTTAAAGTCTCAACAACCAGTGGCAGGCCTGTGGTGCTTCTAATGTTAATGAAACTCTGTAGGCACACCTGTTGCTTCTCTATTGCTCAGCCAATAAATTATTGATTGCTTTTTGCACCTCATAAGTGCGTTTGTTGGTGTCTCCAGCTGTAAACCAATAAGGTATTTTGTCATGCTTTTGGCAATAGGTTCTATAAAACTCTAAAGCTCATATCCTGAGCTTATGTAAAGCATTTGATTCACAGGACAAAGAGGTGGCTATGACAAGCTCATCAACGCTATTGAAAATCTATTGCTTTATCTCTGAAGAATGCAATTAAGCAAGTTCTCATTTTATCATTAAATTTAGGCTAAACATTGAAAGTGTGTCTGCTATGAGAGACAGACTGGCTAGGGAGACGTTTTTAAGTGGATGCATGCCAACTGTCAATCCTGATGAGGCATAAAATGGCAGGGCCAATTTTTGCTTCCCGTCCGACCCTCATTGTCTTTCCACTCTCCCTCTGGGACTGGGATACCCCCTTCTTTTTTAATATCTGTCCCCAACTGCATAACCCTTACTCTATAAACACAAAAGGAGTTGACTTGGACTTGCATAAAATGACTTGTGTGCATCTCTGTCACCTCATTGCCTGTCCCCAATATTAACTACACAGTAGCTGTCTGTCCCCTGAGGTCCCAATATTGACTACACAGTAGCTGTCTGTCCCCTGAGGTCCAAATATTAACTACACAGTAGCTGTCTGTCCCCTGAGGTCCCAATATTAACTACACAGTAGCTGTCATGTCTCATCACAGACCTGCACCTTGTTGCTGAATGTGCTCTTACCAACTACAATGTTGCATGTGTCTGTTATGCCCGAATGGAAACATTAGGGCTGGCAGAGGTCTGCACTCTACTTAGTGCATTCTTCTAGTTTCCTCTGTGCTTTATTCACTGAATTGAATTCACTGAAATTATGAATATATGTTCTGTGCCCACTCTCCACAAGACTACTAGACATTTTCTATTTGCTTGTCTGAAAGGCTCCCACGAAAACAAACGATACAGTACATTCCGACATTGTATTTATTTATTTATTTTTTAAGAAAAGTGGTGAGTCCACGTTTTTGTGTCTTTATTAAGACAGGAAGGCTGAGAGGGACACAGAGTAAGGTTTCAATTCAGTTTGTTGCAGCACCCTTTGCTGGTTCCTGGCTGTAGCCTATATGTAACGGTCACTCTGCTAGCATAGTGAAATTAACTTAAGATCCCCCGGGCATGCTATGCCATGTAATTTCATTTTACTTTCTCAGAAGCATTATATATGACCACATTCTATATTAATCGAATGTGACTGAGTGAAAATAACAAATTTAACATTCAGCCCCCAGAAAGCAGTCAGACTCTCAGTTGATGTTGGACCATTTCAACAACTTTGGGTGTGAGTGCTTGACAAATATGTGATCAGAATTTTATTTGTAGGTAATATAGAATGCTTCTGAGTAAGTAAAATGAAATGACATGACATACTGTCACCCGGGGGATCTTCACGGTATCCAACAGAGATTTCTTGTAAACTGCTCACTTTTGTTTACATTCATATTTCCACCCAAATAGACAGAGTTTTCTGTTGTTGTTCTATAGTCCACAAGCTGAATACATTTCCTACCTCATATAACCTTTGCAAGGTCCATTTTCGCCATTTTCTTTGCCTTCGCAATGTTTATATCCCATCAATGTTAAATTTCACTTTGGGTTTTGGCGAAGTTGTAATGAGTCTGACCTCCTTTGATTGACAGGCAGTCAGCTTGTTAGATTTCAAAGAGGATCATACAGACCAATCAAATTGAAGCAGGGCATGTTTACACGTCTCCAGTGCACCCTTTTTGTTTTCTACCCATGCTCGTGGCTTGCATGTGTGTGTCCTTGTGCGTGTCCTGGAAGAACATGTGGTACACAATTTTCATGGGAACCCTTTTCTCCCACTTTGCACTATAGTGCTATAGCACCAATTTCAGCAGTTCACCAATGGTCAAAACCTCCATTGGATACCTTTAAGTTAATTTCACTCTATGTTCATTAGCCCGGCTGTGACATGTGCGACCAGCAACAGCACCAACTACCCTCCTCACACAAAGTGACTCTTGTAATGATGAAGGCTTCAATGTCACAAGTGTTCGTTCCAGCTGAGGGGTGAGGGTTTGAATGAAAAGCAAACGCTCACGACATTGTCAGTGCATCACATGATGTGTCTTTACCTGCTGATTCACCAGGACACCGGGGCTACTTCTTATGTCTGTATCGGCTCAGTGACCCTGGGATTAGAATGTTTCCCACGAGTCTGACAATTTGAGGGTTCAATACCCATTCAATCTTTTCTTGGCACTCTATATGATAATATTGCCCTTGGGCACTTTAACAGACTAGTCATGCTGTTTTCCAGGGTAGGGAATGGCTCTCTGCCCTGTAACATGTATATATTTTTGCAGAAAATGTGCCCAGGGACCAGCTTGTGGCATTTAAAACATCAGTGTTTTTCACGATAGAGAGCACCCTTATCTGCTACCCAGACAGCCATGTGCACAGACAGGGTCCACGGGGGGTTTGAGTCCCTGCTCCTTTGCCCTACCATACAAAATGTATCCTCTTAGAAAGTGTTTATGTGTTTTTAGATGCGAAGCACCTCTATGACCAGCAATGTCACTAACTCATGCACTCACTCACTCACTCATTCACTCGCTCACAGACATGGCTCTTTGTGTAAAACCAGTTCAATCTATGCGAGAATGCTTCGAATCTATGACACTGTGTGTCCTTGTTTGCATACAGATTTTAGTTTACCATTGTCTTCACTTAAAACGGCAGAGGATATCCATAAAAAGGTACTCCATTTCAAGTTGTTTTTTTTGGGTTTTTTTAAGATATCCCACCCTTTCCCGTTATATTATTTTAGGTGCAGGAGTGTCCTTCTGTTGCTTGATCCCCTGCCCACCAAATTGCCTGTGCACATTCCTGTACTTAGCTGTTATATGGTAGCTTGGTACAGGACATCCAATCTTCCCTGCAGAAGGGAACACCAGGAGGATTTATTAACACTAACATGCTGAACCATGCTTCTATATTCCATTCAAAACAGCCTTGACTGTGCACCAACTTAGAAAAGAAAAAAAAAAACGGTGTGGGGAAAAACAGAGTTGCCAGATTCCTGAGTGTGTTTAGATATTCAGTTGTCCAGTTTTACACATAGCACATGAAACATCCCCAAGATCTACACTTCAAGTGTACCCAAACCATATTGGGCCATGGACAAAAGACAATGGAAATGCATGCCAGCATGGGTACAGAATGGCTCACTAGTGCAGTGGAAAAACCATGTGACTGGCTGATTCCCCACGCGAGTTTAAAACTATCTCCCCATTGTAGAAACTTGTGTGAGTTTCGTCTCCCCATTGTAGAAACATGTGAGTTTCGTCTCCCCATTGTAGAAACATGTCAGTTTCGTCTCCCCATTGTAGAAACATGTGAGTTTCGTCTCCCCATTGTAGAAACGTGTG
>OMKL01043408.1:0-17530 GCA_900302295.1 Parasudis fraserbrunneri
TACATCTATAGAACCCACCAGAGACGAGGGATGCACCTATGCCACTTTATCGTCTTGTTACATCTATAGAACCCACCAGAGACGAGGGATGCACCTATGCCACCTTTTCAAGGCTGATAAAGATTGAATAGGACTATTGAACTTTAATACTGGCAGATAATGAGTACCGATCTGATCCATTACTTTTACTGAACAGTATAGATCTAGACCATTCGTTTTGGGGCCATTGGACGGAAATGATTGACATATCATCGGTTTTTCTCAATTATACAGATCTATCATCCTTCTCTGTGTGAAAAAAGGCAGAAGATGAAGTCACATTGCTTTGATTCATGACATGTTACACATGACTCTTCCTATCAGATTTTAGTATCGGGGAAATTCTCAATATAGATTACCAGCATGGTATCAACTTGATATCTGATACCAGTAGAAGTACATCCCTACCAGAAACCAATATAGGCTGGACAATGTCTATAAATCTATAGAACCATGAAAACGGCATTGAAGTGGACTTTTAGTGTGAAAATCACCTTCATCCATCTAAAAAGACACAGACGTTATATAGAAAAACAATACATTTATTGTCTTTTCATTTATAAAACATCATTGTGGCTGATAATCCAGTTTTAAGAAAATCTGAAATATCACACAGAGCATTTTAAAAGTAAACCATAAAAACACGATTGTCATCTTTGAATACAACTCTAAAGATCTCTCCTTAGATTTTAACCCTGCCATCACATTTAACAAATGGTCAAATAATGTGAATAATAAACTAACATGAGAAAGTAAAGAAGGGTTCTACATCACAAAAAGCCCTTAAATAATGACAACACAGTACTAGTTTAACTTTCTATCATTCATTCAACTTTTTTAAACTTTGTGCTCCCAAAACAAAATAAATTCCCGGGCAAAGTGGAATGAGTGTAATGACTGACCAGGGATATGAGGAAGCTTCAGGCAGACAGATGGTTATGTTGGATTTTAGGAAATACTGCCCCCTGCTGGTGATAAAGCTAACAGCTTATAACATGCTGATACAGCAAAGGCCAACAGTGACACAGAATCACTACCAAAATAGGAGCATCACTGACACATCAAAAAAGATACAGTTGAGTAAATTTGAGAAAAGCCTACATATTATTAAAAAAACCCACATTGGAATGGATTGTAGGGAAGGATAGTCACATTTGCTCTATGATAAATAAATATGAAATTATCACATTCACCTAATATTCACAAAACAACTTCACCTAAAACAGAAAACAACTAAACACAACTACTTTTTCCTGTATAAATGGTATGCATTTAGAAAATGAATTACTTTAATTGAAGTAAAAAGTGTGCTTTTACGTAGAACTCTGCATAGTAAAAAAAAAAAAGAAGTATTGCACTTTTATTCTTAGAACACAAGAACAATTCACAGTTTGATTGTCTAATGCTAAAATCCCTCCTAACAAATGTCAGATGGCATTAGGAAAATGATGGAGGACATAAGGCAAGTGTAAAGCCATCTTGGTTTGTTATAGCCTACATTCCATTGCTCTAAACAATGGAGGTTCCCCAGACACCGAGTAAGGCCTGTATAATCTGCATAACGCTGTTGTCAGGGGAAAACCTTGCATCTCTGAAAGGTGCAACTTTCCATTAATTAATAAAAACAGATTTCCTTTTTTTTTTTTAATTTATTTATAGGTTGGTACCCATGTTAAGTTCTACATTGGGTTTTGAACAGGTTTCATGGGGCTTTAGGGGTCATGAAACTTGGTTCACAACAGAGAACCATGTAAACTTTTGCTTCAAGTAGTAAAAACATGAAAAGTACCAAAATTGGAGATACAAGGTTTTCGCCCAACAGCAGCGATAATCAACTCAAGCTTGGTGAGCATTCTCCATTGAAAATGCCCTTTAAAAGGGTCAGTTCACCTAAAAATAACAAAACATATTTCCCCCCTTACCGGGAGTGCCATCTAGCCATCCAGATAGTTTAGGTGTGATTCGCCTAGTTTTGGAGATACATGCTGTCACTCCAGTACAAATAATAATGAATGAGGGTGTTCTCCGGTAGAAAATAGTTCCTACATGAAATTGCTCACAGCAAGGTCTGTGGATTATCTTGAGAAACCGGGTCATGATTTCTGGAAAGTGACGTCAGATACTTCTGGCAGATACTTCCAAAACTATGCGAATTATACCGAAACTATCTGGATGCATAGATAGCACTCCGGGTAAGGGGGTAAATATGTTCTTTGGAATTTTGGGTGAACTGCCCCTTTAATTCATGAGTAGGGTAAATTTGGGCCTGTATAACAACCTGAGAACAGCATCTTGTTCCCAGTATTTTACTGCCCTGTGCAACCTGTGGGTGAAAGAATGGAGAGTAGATACTTCCATTAGAAACATCCTCTCATTAACTAACACAACACCCGTGCAGACTAGACCGACAAAACACGTGGAAGTGAGATTCACAGGGTGAAGCCAAAAATAGTGGTACAACATGAGAGAGGGGAAAGCGTGGGGAGGCCGCAGAGAAAGGAGCACTTGCTCAGCCCAGAGCAGGAAGAGGAAATGTTGTCACGGCCACAACGTAATGTTCCAAAATAACTCTGCTGACTTTTACATGTGTCCCAACGAGTTAACAGCCCACTGCTGGATCCATCGTCATTTCTTTTTTCCATAAAGTTTGCATGTTTTGTGTGGGGTGCTCGGTGCACACTATGACAAGACCCAAAATACGACCATGATCCCTTTTTTCTGTTCCAGTCGTCATTATGACTCGGGTCACTGCACATAGCAGAAGAACCCTTGTAGTCAAATAACCAAACAGCGATGGTTCCCCATGTCAGCTTGGGTGATCGATGCACTGACTGGCTGGAGAGGACTGAGTTCAGAATGCCTTTGGTCCAGTTGGTCCATATTCCAGGAAGTTCAGGCCCTGATGCTTAGGTAAGGCAAAACGAGTGACGAGAGAGGGAAAGTCACTGAATCTTAGACAGTCCACTGGCCAGGAGGAGTCTGAAGGGGACGGCTGAGCGGGACACAGTCAGTGGAAGCTTGTGGAGACCTGCGGAGAGAGAAAAAAAAAAACATAGCAAAACAACATTACTCACAATCACAAGTTGGAGCACAGTGCTTGATAAGCAGAGAGAAAAAAAGTCAGATTTGGGTGAAAAGAAAGTCCCATCAATCACAGAACAAAAGCAAGTAGGGAAGCAAGGGGAAAACAGAGCAGCAGAGCTGCTGTGGCGCAGAGATGCTATCTGTGCAGCGAGGAAGGAGAGTGAGGGAGTGAGAGTGAGTGTGTGTGTGTGTGTGTGTGTGTGTGTCCATGCTCCTGGGCCCTTGTTTGTGTTGGGTGGAGGGGCAGAGGGTGTGTGTCCTGAGAAAGGGGCTAGGGCGGCGGGGCCCTGAAGGTCCCCAAGGGGACCCGGCTCGCCTCTTGTCCCCCTCACTCCTTCCTGAGAGAATTGTACACTTTCTATCTGAGGAAAAGAGACCAGCCCATAGGGAAACACGGGCTGGAGGTGGGAACGCTTTGCTCAAAGTCAGTCCGAGTACAGCGGTGTGCAGAGCGGAGTACAGTCCTACAGACACACACACGCCCCCGCACACCACTCATATTAAAAACAAACAAACAGAGCAGACTGACCGAAGGCACGGATGAGCTCTCTCTGTACAGCCCAGGTGACCGTGGTGATGAGCGAGGCGGAAGTCAGGCCAGCAAACAGCATGTTGTACAGGAAAACGATGTAGAAGTTCCCAAGCCAGTTGTACCGGCCAAAGTCTCCCAGTAGATCAAAGCGAGTAATCCCTGATGAAAAACACAAAACAGATTCAAGATCAGTTTTGCAAAAAAGGTACAATTTGCAGACAAATGAGAATGAGTGTCTATTATACTAGGAGGCTGTCCCAATATGCACGCTTGTTCACTCTTGCATGCTTGGGCACTTGCCGTGTGCGGTCATGTGCTTAGTGTAAGTGCGCAAGTGTATCCCATTTCTCCAACAGTCAAAAGTGCAGAGCGCTTGATTTGCACTTCATCCCCACTTAAGCCAAGACCGCTCCAGAGCGGTATTTGGCCAAGTACACAGACCCACAATGCATCAAGTTGGCGACGTTTATTGTTGACACCAGCCACGAGATTACCAGGTACCCACGTGACATGGAGGAAATGTCAATGTAAGAAAGATGTTTGCAAAGATGCAAATGTTGTAACTTTATATTATATTCATATCATAACATCATGAATGGTATTGTTAATGTGAATATAACGTTAGCAAGCTGGTCATTTGTCTGCAGTTAGCAAGTCCACATCAAGCTTTGCACAGCTATTATTAGCAGTTTAACTACAATAAATGTATTTGAAATAGGGACCATGGAATAAACATTCCAATTCATCAGATTGAAAGCGGAGAATGACAACCTGTTTACTAGTGCTAAGAAGAGACTGATGGATACCAGTGAGTAGTTCCATCCTCTCTGTGTCATGTCTTTAACTGATGGATACCAGTGAGTAGGTTTGGCTTCACCCTGTGAATCTCACTTCGACGCGTTTTGTCAGTCTCTTCTGCACTGGTGTTGTGTTAGTTAACGAAATGATGTATCTAATGGGAGTATCTACTCTCCATTCTTTCACCCACAGGTTACACAGGGCAGTGAAATACTGGAAACAAGACACTATTCTCAAGTTGTTACACAGGCCCATATTGACATGGCTCATGGATTAAAGGGGCAGTTCACCCAAAATTCCAAAGAACATATTTTCCCCCTTACCTGGAGTGCTATCTATGCATCCAGATAGTTTCGGTGTGATTTGCCTAGTTTTGGAGATATTTGCCGCAGAAATTTCTGCTGTCACTCCAATACAATGGAGCTGAATGGCACTTGGTTTGTGGCGTTCAAAGCACCAAAAAAATACATTTGAAAAAATCTAAAGCAATGTCTCTTTCCAGAAATCATGACCCGGTTACTCAAGATAATCCACAGACCTTGTTGTGAGCAGTTTCATGTAGGAACTATTTTCTACTGGAGTACACCCCCATTCATTATCATTTGTATTGGAGTGATGGCAAATATCTCCAAAACTAGGCGAATCACACCTAAACAATCTGGATGGCTAGATAGCACTCCGGGTAAGTGGGAAAATATGTTTGTTTTTTGTTTTTTTGGGGGGTGAACTGCCCCTTTAAAAAGGGCATCTTCAATGGAGAATGCTCACCAAGCATGACTTAATTCTCGCTGACGTTGGGCGAAAACCTTGCATCTCCAATTTTGGTACTTTTCATGTTTTTACTACTTGAAATGAAAGTTGACGTGGTTCTCTACGTTATGAACCAAGTTTCATGACCCCTAAAGCCCCATGTGGTCAGCGCGGATCACTCTGGGTGGCGACCCTCAGATAGTAATGACGCCATCTTTACCGTCTCCTGTAGTGGTGTGTTCGTTGTGTTGCTCTATGATCACCCTGGGTGGTTACTCGTTCGACGTCATTGATGCCATCTCTATCGATGCTGTTGTGCCCTGTTGTCTCTGCTTACCTGTTATGCCTTTCTATGATTTTCCCTGTATTGTTTATAATCATTATTATTTGTATTATTATTATTACTCCCTTACTGTATATATGTTTGGAAATTGTTGCCCACTTCAACACGTATTGCACGTCTGGCATTCTGGTTGGGGGGATCACTCATGGAATCTTCTCATTCTACTCTCATTGAGTTTTTCCTTATCTTCTTTGGGAGTTTAGCCAGGGGGTGTTGTATCTTTGTGGGCCTGTGAAGCCCATTGAGACATGTATTGTGATTTCGGGCTATACAAATAAATTTGACTTGACTGACAAACTGCTCCAAAGAGTGGCCCCAAGTCAGGTGCCACATCAGATGCCATTAAAAGGAAAATCCACCCTAAAATAGAATTCACATATGTAATTTTATACAACACTGTACAGTTTGTTCATATTGTGAATATGAATATGAGCAAGTCTCTCCTGAAGCTGAACACCTGAGCGAAAAGACTCTCGTGACGATGTCATTAAGAGATAAATTCTGGAGCTGCTCCATAGACAGTGAATAGTGGAACAACTCCTAGGACACTATGACAGTATCCATGGTGATTTTCCTGGGACATGGGTACATTTTCTGATTGAGAGCTATCAGCCCAACATCTAAATAAAACTCATTTGGATGTAATAGCTCAAACTAAAAAGTCAGTCACTAATTCATTGTTAATAGACCAATGCAAAAAGTGTCACTTGATGACATCACAAATTCCAGTTTTGATGCTCATTTGCAGCCTAGGGAGTCAGTTGTCTCCGTTTATAGATATTGACTTAACTGCCCAAGATCATTGGAATAGCACAATGTAGGTTCTGTTTTAGGGTGCGTTTCTCTTAACTGCATGCACACGCCCTCTTGTGGGCACTATTAAAACTACAATCAGAAATGCACAATCAGCAACGTACATTCAGCAACAATTAGCACTACACAAGGCCTTTTTGTGTTGAACAACACATTAGTCATTTCACACTGTAACTATGTACTTACCGAGGGTGCGTGAGAAGACTGGCAATGCTGAACTGAGTACCAGCAGAGAAACACAGTTCCCAATCATCTGAGGAGAGTACACAGTTTACTGTTAGGCCTGAATAGATCAATGCTGCTTCATTCAGCTGCTGCCCAAAGGCTCAGACTGAGGTTTAACATGACAAAGAGACACAGAGAGGCTAGCTGAGATATATATATATATATATACCTGCGTGAGGTTGGTGTCCTGAACACGAGGCAGCAGACTGGTGAAGAGAGGAGAGCTGTAGAAACCTACTACTGACGACACCATCAGGTAGCTGACATTACAGTTAAGGATAACATTAGGCTGCAGAGGTTCACTCAACAAAACAAACCAGTAGCAAGTTCGAAATGTAAAAATGCATTATACACACTGTAGGAAAATCTATAGGACACTCACACCTTTCCATGCAGCATGTGCCTGAGGGGGAACCTTTTGGACATGATTAGAAAAAGACCTGGTGTGTGTGTGTGTGTGTGATTGGGGTAAAAGGATACAGAATGAGGACCACCTGCACTGCTGCTCCTAGTGAGCCAAACATGGAGAAAGAGGCCGTCCCCAGGCGAGGGTCCTGAAACACACAGAGACCAACAGTCAAGCTTCAGCATGGACTACCAGTGACTTAACATATGATGGACAAATATGCTTCCTCGTAGAACCAATGATCTGCAGTCAAAACTACCTACGCCACGTTTCATTAGTCTTTTTAACATGCCCTCGCTGACTTCTCCTCTGTACCTCCCCCTCGGGGCAATCCCTGCTGCCATGCAAAGATTCAGTGCAATGAAAATCGTGTTTTTCAATCTCATTGCTTTTTTTTTTTACAGAAGGTATGTTGATGTAACATTACCCAAAATGTTAGAACTGTTGTTGTAAAAATTATTACTAAAGCCCTTTGACCTCTATCCCCCTGGCTATCAACAAAATCAAGCCATTCCAGATATCCAATCTGCTTCCTGAACGATATTACATAATGCACTACCTGGCAACCTGACTGGCCCATCAGTCAGTCTGCCAGTTCTCAGCAGTTGTAAAGGATATCAGCTCGCTAGTCCACAAACAAGTAATGGAACTAGTTTGCTACAATTACGTTAATTTTAGTGGTTCAAAAACATCCACACCAACTGACAATTTATTTATCACCTGCTAGCACAGGTTAGCCAATGTTAATCTCCCATAGCAACCGATCATACTGGTCCCATGAATTTGTTTACATTTGAAAGCTTCATGTATTATACTAACTTGACATCTCCTTTCAATGAACAGAAGGACACTGGATCTTTAAGTACCGTTCCATTACTATGAAAAACTTTGTGAGATTGACCCTTCAAGGCTGTGGGAAAGTCAGGGAGGGCATGGCAAACGATTCATGAAACGTACAAAGTTGAGTGACCACGGGACTTGCATGGGGACTAGAATTCTTTTTGGAGGTTTTCTATGTCCATTAGACAGGTCCAGTAGAACTCTGTTGTGTCAGCCAATCAGTGGTTTACTGGACCAATTATGACTCAAGCTTGTAATTTGAATCCTTCAGATGAAGAACCATATATAGGTGTGATAGGTTCATCTTCTAGCCCTTGGTGGATCCCTCACCTCCATTCCTCTCGGCATGGCGGTCTCGTCAAAGAGCAGCTCCAGCACATTGAAACACACCATCAGCACACACACCACCTGAAGGACACATGAACGATGACGTCCTCATTGTACCATCACAACACAAACAAGCCATGCTATTCTATGAATGTGGAAGTGGACAGTGGTAGTGGCAGAAGCCCAACTATACCGTTAGAGCTAGGAGAAGAAGCATGGCCAGTGGGTAGCCCAGGTTTCGTTGCCATGGAGATGCTTTCCTACGCATCTCTATGGGGGAGAGAACAAGAAAAAGAAAATAAACAATAAATTGAGAGAGATGAGATTGTGTCCATCCATGACTAGACATAGTAATGAGAGGACCCAATCATAGCGTTGAGTCAGACTTACCCAGGGCGACGCGTTCATTCTGGACTGTTAGGAGCTCCTTCCTCATCACCTCCATCTTCAGATTTACCCAACATGATGAACCGCCGCCTGCACCCAGACAACGCAGGGTTAACGACAGCAGACAGGACAATTCTAAAATGTCTTATATGCGAGAATGACAAATCAGTGTGTCCTCGGTGGCCCACTCACGTCTGAGTTTCCTGGACAGCGAGGCCTCCTCGAACGACGTGCAGCTCAGAGTCTCCTCCACATTCTCCCACAGCTGAGGAAAGGATGAGGGACAGCCATTAACTAATACATTTTATAACCACACAAACAATGCTGATGGAAATGGCTGAGTGGTCGGGCCGTTTTCCAGTTTGAGATGACAATTCCTACAATAATGAAAGGGCAGATCCAATCTGTCACTCACCCGCGGTTTGACCAATAGGCTGCCAGTGACACTGAACATGCGGGACAGCCCAAAGGGGGTGCACACTGGAAACAAGCGAACAGACAGAACACGCCGTCAGAAAACCTTATGACATGCCATAAGTGCCATCATGTTTTCCTTCTTTTAAAACCAAAGAGGTCAGCTGCGATGGGGTGATGGAGGTTGAGATGTACTTACACAAGAGCATCAGCACTCCAAAGAGAGAGATGCCAGAGTACAGGTACGGCAGGTAGTACTCCCACATGTCTGCGGATGAGTGGGAGAGAGAGCATCATGAGTGTCAAATCAATTCAGTCTGCTACCCCAAATAAATGGACCTCTGGTTATCATGGTCAGCTCACCGTAGAGGCTCTCTCTGGCCATGTTGTGGTGGAGAAGGGCTGAAGCCACCCACACCATGCCTAGCACCAGCAGAGCCAGCAGCAGCAGCAACACCACTGCCTCATACACCCGCGCCATCACTCCCTGAACACACAGCAACCAATGTTCCATCATCAACAGGCACAGAGGTAAGGCATGGCGGATGAAGAATAATGACATTCTAATGGGGTTGAAGGTGACACGACAAAGTACATTTTCAAAAGAATTCAGATGTAGATAAAGCACTTTTGTGCCCGCAACCAATTTTATGCTACACTGCGCTTTTGCGTTGTGCAGTGCATTTCATTAGGTGGGACTTTCAATATAATTTCTGAAGACTTCAGCACTATAGGATATAGTCTAGGCTGAAGTCTACTGGTACAAAGGTATGCCTGTTTAACTGGCACTAGTCTTTTCATGTTTGGAATTGCAGTCCAACCTCCAGTAACACCACGTAAACGGACCTTATCCACAGAGGAGGATATCCCAGACATTGTTCATTTTCTTGGACTCACCAAAAGAACAAGTTATCACAAATTAAAGATAAAACACACAGATTATTAGCAGATTTGTGTGCTATGATGAGGTAAGACTTATGATGTGTTCTTTTGACAACAGGTTCAGATAATGTAGACATGACGCTGAAAATACTCCCAAAACATATATGCAGATAGGGTACAGGTGTAAAGATTCACTTGTATTCTTTTGAAAATATACTTAAAAAAATAGAATAAATAAATAAATAAATAAATAAATAAATAAATAAATAAATAAATAAATAAAATAAAAACAGTACCTTTTTGGAGCCTGCAAATCCCTCAGACTCAGTGAAGAAGTAGGCAAAAGGCATGAGGAAGACCAGGGACAAATTGGAGAAGAGGAACACTAGGTTCCACAAGCCTGATGGAGAAAAACAGATTTTCCAAACATCACTTTTCAGTCCGAGAGTTCATTTCAGTCCAAAACTTGCATGTGGGGTGAACTATTTGAGCAGTTCCACTGTCGGCCACAGTGAGGTGCAGGAGTATAGCTCTCAACCGATATCTGACTACACTAACAGCCCAGCAGACATCAATGCATTCAAAGAGAAGGGGAAAAACAGACGGGGATGTCTGTGTGCTTTCAGAATGTTTCCCTCGTGGAACTTTACTGCAGGCCCCATTTCCTTTTGACATTCTGCTCATAAGACCAACTTCACTAGAAGGCTGACGTGGGGGTAAACAGCTGCAGAAAGGGCACAAGAGAATAACCTTTTCCGAGCACACAACAGCGCACAGTTAACACAGGGTTTCCGTTATATATACATTTTGCAGTGGCTGCCCCCAAATTTCATGAAATGTCATGAAGTCGCAATTGCACGACTAAACATTCGCAATGTTCATGACAAACTAGTTATTATTCATATTAATAATATATTAGGAAATTATGTTCCAGCTAACGTTTGCTAGGTAATGTTAACGTCAGAGAGCTCAGTGAATCATAATACCAGCAACGTTACTTCAATAAACGTTGGTAAAATAATTGCCAGTAAAGTTTATATAAGCTATGTATTAAAATATTACTGATTGCATTTTCAGATGAGTTTGGTAAAATATTTCTCCAAGAAGAGAAAGATGCCTTATGTCAATGAGGAGTAGTGGAGATGAGTGAAGAGAGTGAAGCAGGAGAGCAGAATGGAACAGGAGGGCAGAATGGAACAGGAGAGCAGAGTGAAGCAGGAGAGCAGAATGGAACAGGAGGGCAGAATGGAACAGGAGAGCAGAGTGAAGCAGGAGAGCAGAGTGGAGCAGGAGAGCAGTGGAGCAGGAGAGCAGAGTGGAAGCAGATAAGAGTGGACTGGAGGATGAGAGAGCAGAGAAAACGAGGACTAAGCACAGGCTATCAGGCTGGGACCCTAAATGGGTAGACAAGACAAGGTTCCACCCATGGCTCTACCACGCTGATCCATGATGAGTATTCAGCATTACACCACATCATGCAGTTGAGTGTATTTCAATGTATTATTGTATGAACATGGTTTGTTTTGCAGTCAATTGTCATTTTATTTGATATTTTTAAATTACCTATTGATATTCACTCTGAACGCCCTTGGGACACCCGTTCCCCCGCTGCTGACAAAAATCCTAGAGGAAACACTCATCACAGGGTACTCGATCCATAATAATTGTCTCTCTCTCTCTCTCTCTACCCCTCTCTACACTACATACAAGTGTGGTATTGATTTGGAGCTTATTATACCACGGCCTGAAACTCCAGTAGATAAGTCAATCAGTGCTGCTGTGTTTTCCAGGAAGCGGCATGTCTGTGGGAACAGGGTACATAAACAGGCAGAACCAGTACCGTGGATGAGCGATCCGTTGAGCCACTGCATGTAGTAGCTCTGTGGGAACGTGAGCAGCACCTCGTTGGACAGGATGGAGATGGGGAGCAGGAGCACGGCGCACACGGCCACGGAGAGGGTGAACGTGCATAACCACAGCCTGAAAAGACAGAGAGAGAGAGAGACTTTGAGTAGGGCTGCTTAGTCAATTTATCAGTTGTTAGGGTCTTAATTGATATTTTTGTTGTTACCGTTAGTTATGGTTAGTCTTTTTCCATGCTGAATTAGTTATTTCACTTGTTCAGGCTTACACCAATGACAACGCAAAACACATTGTACGTTTACAATATTTATTGAAACGAAGTGGAGAAAGAGAGCAGAGAAGAGACATGCCGAACTGGCGGTTTGGTGTGGATGCACTCTTAGTGCGCAGCTCCTGTAGAGGGTGCGCTCAGCAAGGTGGCTTTGGTAAGAGGCACAAACACATGCCGACAGGCAGCTGGCCCCTAGCGGTTTTTAATAAAGTACTAGATTTTAAAAGGCAGACTGCAGAATAATTGCTGGCAATAATGTGAGAAATGTTTTTGTAAATTTCATGCTGCTCATGCTATTACTCAAAGCTGTTTAATTAGACTTATGGTGAGGTTTTCAGGGATTTCTTTTAAGTTTTATTGAGTTCTATTAGGTTTATTGAGTCTATTGAGTTCTCTATTGCTATTGTGGCTTATTGAGTTTTTTTTATTGAAGTTTCCTTTATCTTTTATCCCTTTAGTTTTAGCATTAATCGGCAGCCCAAGGTTTGAACATGTATTTGTTTGTCTGACACTGTGTGTGTGCTGTAGTTGTTAGTATGTGTTTGACTGTTAAAACATTTAGTTGACAAATACAGCCTGGGAGGCATGCGAGGGCGTAGGGGGATAGTGGCCACAGAGCTCCAGCGTGGAAGGACAAAGGTCAGGGAGGAGCACACACACACACACACACACACACACACACACACACACAGGACAGGACAATAAAACATCAGCTAAATGACCACAACAAGCCACCTCCCCCGTATTGTCACGTTGACTCAGGTGCTACAACCAGCACCAACTCAGACTTTCTAACTCGGCCTGGGTGAGTGACAGCAGGCTGCTGCCGGGTCAGTTAATCATTAGGGCAAATTTCACTTACGCAATTTTGTTGACGGTTGCATCTTCGATGTCATCTGAAAGAGAGCAGAGAAAATAAAATGAGATTACAACAGTTACACAAATGATTCATCAATAACTCGTATTTCGTAATAGCATCATTCAGCAGTTACAGAAGTACTATGGTTGAGTGATGGTCTATTGAAATAATGAATAGATTGTGTGAATGTGTTCGCTTTTGCAAATAGTGTGTGCGAGTCCATCCTATGTTTTATAGAACAACATCTTGCTGGATGTGTTGACACAAAGCAGACATGGGAATCTTGGCAACTGAAAAAAACCCTTGAAAAATAGATCACTCTGACCCAACCTTGAAAGATTAATCACTCTGACCCAAATCAGATAAGAGTTGAACATCCAGGAATGTGAACAGAACAGGTTTATTGTGTCCATTTCGCCTCAGTCAGAGGGAGACAAGAACGTGTGGATGGATACGCTGTTCTTGAGTGATGTGGGAAATGCTGTGAAAAATGTAGGCCGACACGGGCAAGGGAAAAAAAAGAAAAGGTTGCCGATCTCAGATGGGGGAGATGGGGGGGGGGTCTAAGTTGGGAACACGGTGTTCAACAGATACTACACTTCCAGTGTCAGGCTGAAACTAACTCCATTCCATGTGGAGAGGAGCAGTGTCTTAGCTTATGTCTGGTTGAAACTGTGGAGAGGAAGAGGAATTAAAGGGGTGTGGAAAAGGAAAACAGTGGGCCTCTTCTGTCAAACATTTAAAGAATCTGCAATACCCAAGGCAAAACTTATTTAATGTTAAATATGCATCCCAAATGTTTTTCTTAAACATTCAGTACTGTATCATGTGCATCTGAGATGTTTTTCCATTGCATATGCTTTCTAAACAAAACATGTTAGTACACTGCTTGACAAACTGGGCCAAATGAAGAAAACTCAGTCACTGGTGTCACTGTTGATTACCAATAAACTAGAGTAGTGTTGTAGTATTGCACAATTTCTAGTTAGCTCCAAGGCACAACTGTTCTGCTGTTGGTGATAAACTGAGGACATCAACACCAGACGACTAATGTAAAGCAGGTTTCTAAAGATCGCCTGTTCCAGAGCCCAATAAACAAACTGGCTCTCCTCCAGACCAGGCCAGCCCCTGCAGAGCCATAGAGACCGGCTTGTTGGAGGGGCTACAGCTGCTTCCAATAATGACACTTCATTGGATTTTATTACATAACTTTCAAACCAATTGCATAGGAATGCTTACACATATTTTATACAAGCGAATATAGGCGCAACTACACTGGGTTTACTTGTTTGCTTCCACTAAGAGACCTTAGAATACATTTATGTTAAGAGCAAGTAGTCATGTGTGTGACTCTGAAGCGCTAACTAGATACAGACCCTCTAATAAACTAATAAACTAGATACAGACCCTCTAATAAACCGGAACCAAAAACACATGCTGGTTACATGATGTTCTACGCCATCCAGTGTCAAAAACAAGCCCCCACACCACCACCACCTCAAAATGATGGCTGATGAAACGAGCTCTGAGCAGAAAGTCTGTTGCATATTCATGGTGAACAAAGACATCTTTGAGATGTTTTTGTCTCAGCAGAGGGGCCCTGGGCCAGGTATGACTGTGAGTGTATTTATCTTGCAGGAACATTCCTCACCGCCCCTCCACCCCTCGACCAACCTGACCGACAGGCAGTTTGCCTGAGGTCATGATTACATGTTACATAACTGCCTGTTCCTGCAATTTGGGAGGCTCTGTTCTGGTCAGAGTCCAGAGTCCAGCCAAGAGATAGGTAATGTATGTTAAGATAAACATGGGAAGGAAGATGGGCCTTGATGCTGCCTTGAAACAGCAACCCCCATACATGCAGACACAGGCACCCAGGAATTACAATTAAAACTGACACTGTGTAGATTATCTCTGCAGGTTAGAAGATAGCAAATACAATGGTCTGCGAACAAATAAATTAGGTTTATAATCTATGGTCAATGTACTGCCTAATTCTGAGTGCTATCTACAGGGGTAGCTAATCCACTGAACCGGCAATCAAAGCCAAAACAAAACCCTACAATTTCCCCCCACCACAAATTATTTACTCTAAATGGAGTAGGGTTTTTTCTGTACAACAGCTATGACTGCGCAGTGCTTGCAGTGAAGGTGTGGCCTACAAACACCCTGGAAGAAAATTCCAAAAAGCAAATGTCACCGGTGTACTTTTCAGCACCAATCAACTGTTGTTGAGGTCTTTGCTTTGATGGATTGCTCTTTAACCGAGCGGTTGGCACTGGTAAGACTTCCTTACCAACCAGAAGGTGCATGTTGACATTCATACTCACCAGTGACGAAATCAGCATTCTTCTTGAAGTGAGTGAGTACGAGGTAGGACACGATATAGAGGCATGTGAACAGGAGGACGCAGATCTGTAGTAGAGATGACAAGAAAAAAGAAAAACAACCATCTTCATTTTTATTTATTTTTTTGCCGTTGCTGCACATTCCATGTTCCAGGACGTGTCTATGTGGACTTAGTGGCCATGCATTGATTCAGGACAAGACTTGTTTTTAACGCAAAAAAAAAAGTGCAACCTCATAATAACCAAAGTCCTGTTCTGTCTGATATAGTTGATAATCAGCAACTACAGAGGGAAATACACTCATATCTCTAAGTGTACTGTATCTGAGAAAAGGAGATAGGTGATATGTGGCCCTCATATTGAACATCCAAAGAGGACTGATCAGGCAGGGATTAGATTGTAGGACTGTCCCTACACAAATATGATAAATGCAATATCTAACCTAAGATGTAACCTAAGCCTGTCACACAGTGATGTGTCGAACGCCACTCAGCCTCATGCTTCCTGTGCACACGATAGGTTTCCTGAAAGTTATCATGACTAAATGTACATGTCTGAGAAGAACTGATTTACAAAAGAAATGTCGAAAATGTATTCTGCTGTTACCATTACCATGGCAGCAATTGAAACCTCAAAGCATTCAGGTTAGAGTATGTGGGAAAAGTGACCCAAAGATAACACAATGACATAATGCATAATGCCACAGCTGCCTTACAAAAATGAAGATGTCAGGTTGTCTCAGACAGAGTTGTTAAATGGCGGAGAAAGACAAGGTTAGCCCTACGCTATATTTTATAGGGCAATCCAAAATGAGTTGCCGTACAAATGCTGAACTCTCAACTCTGACAAAGAATAGGATAAGTTAACCATACGGCTGGGTGATATGGCTAAACATGTAGCCTTTAGCACGATATTAAGAAGGACTGCATGGTAACGGGCTGCGTGATCAAGTATCACACTGAAACTACAAAATTTGCATTTAATGTGAACACCGCCATGGGAAGTGCAGGCCAGAGCGACAGACAGATGGGAGTCTGAAGATTACCACTTTATCCCAAAGAGGGGGAAATGGGTGAGAGAGAGTCATCAAGTAAGTTGGATTAGGATGAGAGCAAGAGAAGAGGGTTAACGCCACTGATGGATAGGCTCTATACAGACCACAGAGATCATCTTTTACCAGACACATTGACTCTCTGCCTTACACATTTAGGCTAAGCCTGCATTCACATGGCAATCTGTTGTCTGGTGTGTAGCTTGTTTCACTCAACAGGGTGATTGTGTAGGGCTAGGCTAACAATCGTGAGATCACATGCCATGTCTTATGAGCCCACCCTAAATCTGGTCATAGGATTCTTAGACATTTGGACAGAACAGTAAAGCTTCAACGACAAGGGCCATTTCTTACAGATTAGACCAACCATTAAAAGTTGGGTTAGGCCCACCCTCAATGGAATCAAACCCTATCAAGTAGCCGACCGACAGAAAACTCTGTTCTGACAATTTGGCATTAGAGAAGGCCATGTCCAACCTTGATGTCATATCCTTTTACATTCAATTTCCCTGTCCACTTTCTCAAAAGGGACAGTGGGGTCTGGACTATGTGGACCTGTTGAAAAACAGATTCATCAGGGTGACTTACTCACTCAAACTGAATTTAAACGTTAGGTCTTGTAACACATCAAGTCACTACACAGTGTTTGACTTGTGCTTCAGGATACACTGTAGGAACTTTATTTAGTGAGTGAAGATGGAGCACACTCCCTCTGCCAGACCATTTGTGGTTGGGGAGAATTCTAAGCAAACTAGAGGATTAAAATCCTAAACAGAGAACAAAGTACTACAGACACACACATCCACACATCCTCTCTGTAGCTCAAGAGGAAGAGAAACTAGGGTGGCAGGATGCAGGAATTCATCCCTGAGGTGCGAATAACAGAAGAAAACAATAGAAGTCAAAGAGACACCTCCGGAGAATGACATTAATGTGACAAGAGGCATATGGTTCCCCGACAAAACCTGTTTCCCCGCAAGGACCCAACCTCAAGCACTTACTGTACTTCTGGGAGGAATAAAATACCTTTTGATAGAGCCAGCCTGTGACCTAGACCTCTGCTAACCCACTGAATGATTACAACTGAAATATCATCTGTGTAGTGAAGCATCAGGTTTCAGAGTAGCCCATTTCACAGATCTGCAGTGACGCATTATGAATTACAAAAGAAACCAGGGGCCTCATTCAGCCATTGACACTAAGGACGCCTGATTCCCCAGGGCAAGTAAAAAATATTCGGGCAAATGGAATTTGCTTTCCGATTGCCTGAATGGGCAAATGGGGTTTTGCGGGGGGGG
>OMKL01043408.1:17705-37366 GCA_900302295.1 Parasudis fraserbrunneri
CACAAACATGCACCAGCTGCCCAATCATCCACGGTCAGGTGAGATGGTAAATATGGCTGCACTGGTTATAACAGAGAACATTAATTAATTGCTTGCCAGAAGCCTATTTGGATATGGTCATTGTGTTTGCATAAAAGAATGTTCTAATTCACCCATATATGCTAATTTCTTTAAATTGTGTTGTGGATTTTCAATGAAAAACAAGAAACACGTAACGTTACCAATGGAGGGCTCGACATTAGCTTGGTAACGTGAGCTACAGTAGACTATACAAATAGCAAGTATATAATAAGTGTGCTAATGCATCAAATAATGTTAAAATGAAGGTAATAAAAATGTTACCCAATACTGTTTATAACACAGTTTTATTTTTCAGGCAAGTGAACGTGACCTTTGGGCAAGTAGAACATGACCAGTACTTTCCCAATGATTTATAAAAGGTTCTTGTTACACATTTTGTGCTTATGAGTATGTCCAAATTCTAGCCAAAGATATAATTTATACAAATAAAAAAATAGCCTAAAATAAAGTGATTTCAAATCAGCAGTTTAGATAAGATTCTCTCCAATTTACAACTAATCAACAAAGAGGTAATGGATATTACCATTGGTCATTTTCACTTTTTTTTTTTTTTTTATATAAATGAGGCCGCAGGAGAGTAGAAGCCTTCATTAAAACACAGTGACACTGACCCTTTACAGTTTCTATTGTTCTGACACATGGACCAAGCACATTCTACAATTGAACATGTGGTCATATGGTACAGTTTACAGAGAGGGGGTGGCCAGACACCCCTCCTTTTCCATTCATGGTTGGAAGAGGTTGAGGAGGCTGACCCACTTTAAAATGGCAACAATGAGATTTCAGAAAAACAACAAACAAGTGGTATAGTCACTGAGCTTTCCCATGTTAACAACCAGCCACAGAGAAGTTCCCTAAAATTGCTGGTACGAAAACCCTGACCAGCCTTTCTGCATGTGTGGAATGTCTCAGATATTGAATGATGAGTGAGTGACTGCCTGGCCCAAGTCCCTGTGTCTTAACAGCAACAAGCAACTGCCAGTATGCAACTACGGTTGTCTGAATTTATAACCTTCCACGTGTGACTCAACGAGGCTTTTGGTGTCATGTGTGCAGCTGCATATCCTAGGCTACTTTATTCTAAACTAAACATAGGATTTTATCTGTTGAGAAACGCATGGATTACAAGAGTGTGACTAGGACTGGTTACTGTGACATTGAGAGATGGTTGCAAATGTTGCAACGTGCAGTGTGCTATGCATAACAACTAATCAGATCAGCCTGTGAAATTGTTCAATAGTGCAGTCTGAATTTGGCAAGGAGCCTGTTATAGTCAACCCAACAAAGGGAAAGCAGGGAAATAAGGGGTGGGTGAAAAGTGTGGTGGGAGGAAGCAGAATAACACCCTAAAGTCCAACTGTTGTAGGTAGAAACACGTGTTTGACTGGCAATGCCCCGAGCTGCCAGGACCCATTAGGCCATTGAGAAAGGAGTTTAGGGTCATTTAACATCCAGAGGCACAGGGGTCTGAGGCTATGAGTTTGCTAAACTGTTTTAAAATGCATTAAGTAGCCTGAACATCCTTCATGCAAATGAAAACAGGAACAGTGAAGCCTAGCAGAGCCTACCGGACTGTTTGTATCACTTCCTTGCATGCAAATGAAGGTGGCATTGGCACAATGGGTCCTTACAAAATGTCACAGTAATGTAGTGCTAAAGCATCTGATCTCTGATTACTAGTAGAGCTAGCCTACAGTACTAGAGCTAGCCTTCAGTTAGGCAAAGTGAGCAGGACTTTGTTTACAAATGTCATAAGAGGATAAATTCAGCCAAATTCAAATAGCAAAAAAAAGTCAGTGTTGCACATTGTTGCAGCCTATCCTAATCAATACAAAATCACATATACCGTGTTATTAGGCATTAAGCCTAAACCTTGCAACTTGTCTATTTCACCCAATGTTTGATTGTTGAAGGAACATGAGGTGCCAGCCATGCTAAACATTTAATTCTGAGGTATTTCAGGCCCTGAAAGTAGAGAGAATAGCAGATCAATGAAACGACAACCACATGACAGTCTGCTTCAACTCATAGCAAATACAACATATCCTCAAGGTTGGCAAAGGAGAGGGTCAGTGATAAGCCTGGCTTAAAGCCATTTAGTGAGCAGAAATGCAAAGGTCAGGTGACCATCCCGCGAATGAGTACAGAGAATATGTGCTAAGCTGACAATTTCAAGATGACCAGTGAAGGGAGTGGGACTAGGGCTAAGAGCATGAGGTCTAGGAGAAAGGGACTATGCCACAACAAGGACACTAGAGGAACTTAAGGCATTCATGATCGTCATTGGAAAGCTACCTGAGTAACAACAGCAGTAAAGAGAGGTCTTTCAAACAGAAAGACAATTAACAGAGCATAACTCTCGCTTCTTGTCTGTCACAAGGCTAGCAAGGGGATCAGTTAGATCACTACAGCTGCCCCCTCTTAGTCGATTCCTATTATCAGTTGGTTGGTCTTAGTTGATGCGATTTTTGTGTGTGTTTTCCATGCTGAATGAGTTATTTGCTGAAAAATCATAAGCACATTTTTGGTAAGCACTATATCTAAAGAGATCCTTCTGCATTGCTTCATGTGGAAAATTCAGATTTTACAGATTTGTCTATGAAATCAACTAATCTCAATCAGTCGACAAATCCTATGACTATTGCTCGACTAAGAATTTCAAGGTCAGTTGTACAGATCACAACCATCTGTTCTTTCTGTGAAGCCTAAATGTGTATGTCTTAATATCTTTGTCTTAATTATAATTTCCTAACAGGCTATGAGTTGTTGAACACCAGATGGAACCGAATTTCCCCACGGGATAATAAAGTATTTCAATTCAATTCAATTCAATTCAAGATGGAAGGGAAAATGGACAAAGACACTTTGTAGTGTTCTGCTGTGTGAAGTGAAGATGTTCAAAGAGCTGAGTAAAAAAGACAACTCAATCAATTACTTAAGGCTTTAAAAATCAATGTTTGTTAAGCAAACACCTGATTGTTTCTCTCTTGTCTTGTAAACAGCCCACTGAGAAGCCAACTGCTGCAGTAAACAATATAGCATCTTTACCTATGATAGTCCATAGAGAAGGCCCTCACATCTTGTCAAGTTACACCCATTAGCTTGCCATTATCTCTTCTCTCTTACTTAGTCCAAATGTGTCAGTGTAGGCTAATGCTTTTGATTCTGATGTTTGATGCCAACCAACAATAAAGATTTTCCAAATGTAGCCTACAATAGGTCAGTCTGCCAATGCCAGAAACCTCAAAACATGGAATAGATATGGACTCCATGTCATCGTTGGCTAAAAGTAATGCCTACATTATCACAGACAGATCTCTTGGCACAGAACATGAAGTGATGTGTATAAGAATGGCTGTCATTTGCGGGGTTAAAGATCAGTATCCGTGTAGGCTAATCTTCAAGTCAAGTCTGAAGTTCAATTAGAATTGCTCAGTGTTCAGGGAAACATAAGACAAATTTAGGACCTGGAGAGTGGAAACAGAAGCGGTAAATGCACTATACACAGTGGAGTCGCATCATAGCCTCAAACCATGACAGACAAATGAGACATTTGAACACGGGTCCAGGAGGGGCAATCGAGGGCTTAATACATTACAAGAGGGGGCCCAGGTGCTAGAGAGGCTCCGTGGGTTGGACCCTTTGTGGTTCAGCAATATGCGACCTAATGACCAGCTGCATTCGCACAATAATAAGCTTCTGACAAGGAGTCTAGCTACACTACACTGCTAGGAAGTCGTACTATTTTCCATTTCTTAGCATAACGTTGACTATTGTTGATAACTCCACGTCGAAGATGCTACACACACAACTCTGAGTGTAGTCAGCTCAGCTAGCTAAACTGAAAAATAGTTACAAGTGCCCATAAAACAAAGCTACAACAATCATTTTTAAGCATTTGACACATGCAGGAAACTCAAAATTACCGGTAAGTATTAATAGCTCACTTCCCTAGGCTAACAGTAGCTTAGTTTGTAGTTAGCAACTTTCTTCAAAAGACTGAACTGGCGTTACCTTAAAGTTAACACATTACTTACTATTGTCTCTCGGACACGGTTGTGGAAAAGTTGCTCTCTAACCGACACGTCGTCTACTTCCATTCTCCGCAACCATAACAGTATCCTTTTGCCTAAAAGCAATGGGGAAAATAGGGGGAAAGAAAAGTACAAAGGGATAACATCCCTTTAGACACGCTCTGTATGTGCCAGTAGGGTCGACAAGCTACATTTTAGTTACACCGTTGCAGATACAAATAGGCTAGTCTTCCCTGATGCTCTCAGCTGCAAAAGTAACCACTTCTGATTAAAACAACGAGGGGCGGAGAAAGGGGCGGTCCGAGAGAAGTTGGGACAGAGATTATAATACGGGGCTCTTCGGCTCGGGGGAGCGCGTGGGACAGGGCATTGAGCTCACAGGTGACCCACTGCAACTAAACCGAACCAGAATATCTTTGGCTAATATATCAAGGTTTGGTTACTTTGTGACCGTTTCTTTTAACAGTAGTTTATTAGTTGATTCTAGTAGTTTAGTAGTTGATTGATTATAATTGTAATCTCTCAATTTTTGAATTTCCATCGAGATCAGAAAAAAATCATTAAAACTCGTTCTTAAAGACATCTTGTCAATTTGCCCTTTATGTTTTATTTTAAGGGGTTTTAATAGCGTTTTTTTCTTACGTGTTAAGACCATTAAAAACATATTGACTCCACTAACATTATTTTCCCCACATACTATTATGAACTCTAGCTTATATTCTTTTTTTATCTTCTCTTATCGGTGCAGATGATCAAGGGGTCAATTAAGTTTATGCTAACGTAGTCTATGCAGGGCAGCCTCAATTTCATGATCATAATTCAAAGTCCATTCTACTGAGGCAACAACATGCTCGAGTTTAGTTAGGGAAGTCACTGGAAAAGATTTGTGGGGTAAGCTTTTTAAATAAAATTCTACACTTATCCATTGCCTAGCATAGGTTGCACTGTCTTAGTCAATGAAAATATGTATGTTCAACTGAAAACCTAACACAGTTGAGGACAAGCTGCCAAGACAAATCTTTTCCATTCAGTGCTTATCATAGAATACTGCGTAATATAATGTGTTGGGTGAGGCCATCAGAATGTGATAGATTACCCTGTCTTTTCTGATTATTTGAGATAGCTTTTGATTTTTTGTATAGTAGTGTGTGAGTTTTTACCTCTAAGTCATTTCCTGTTCGAAAGTAACAATATTCTAAGATTATTGTAGCATGTTGTCATGTTTGCACAATGAGTTACGAATTAAACTGACATCTAAATAATTCACTATTACAAGCCAAGAGCCGTTCATAGCTATATTATTGTAAGTGGATTCTTCACTCAAAGATTTTGTCAAGGGCTAAAGACAACTATGTAGATGAGAGCTGTGAGTGAGTTACTCCAATCATGTTTTCTCTTTGGGTATGAACTGCAGGTCCTCCTCAAGGATGACTAAACTTTCCCCCATTCTGCACACACCGATCCACTGAGATCTCAGCATGGTGAAGAGAGTGATAGTTACATATGCCTTATGGGCAGTGGGTGGGCCATTAGGCCTCCATCACTTATACTTACGAAGAGACAGCCATGCTCTGCTTTGGATGCTAACCCTAGGAGGGTTTGGTTTTGGATGGGCAAGAGAGTTCTTCCGTATCCCTGCATATGTGGGTGAGGCCAATCGAGAGGCAGAGAGAGTGAGAGGAAAACCATCTACTGGCATCCGGCCCGCGGTGGGCCCTGTCAGGTTTGCGGGGCAGGTTTGTGTGGGGATATACTTTGGCACGGTGGCTCTGATAGGATTGAACTCTCTCAGCTTCTTCTATGTGATTGTCCTGCCTTTATGTGTGGGTGCTGGGGTGCATCTGGTGTCCAGTGTCGGCCAACAGACATCAGACCTCCACAAGACGCTGACTGCCTGCCTCATTACTTCTCCTATATTCTATGGCAGCACCCTGTCACCTCTACCCATCAGCCTCGCCGCCACTATTACTGCTGCACAGCACCGCAGGTTCAAACTTCAGCGACCCCCCGAGAATAGGCAGGAACTAGGTATGATATCACTATGTGCAATCTCTGTGCCATGTATGCCACAACTGTAGCATACTACAGCATATCTACTTTTCTGCCACACATTTACTGTGGTTTAAATCATTCTCCATAAAATTTAACTCTGTGTCTTGTGCAGGTCCTCGGCTTTACCGGCTAGCTCTAGCCTGGCTGGCTTTCTCTGCCCCACTGGGCTACTGCATTTTCCACAACACTACTGCCTCTCTATATTACCTGTCTGACTGTGTAGCAGCGCTGCTGGATGTCTTCTGGTTTCTGCCCTGGCTCAGAGGGGTCGTGGAGTACATTCTACTGATCCCATACCGGGTCTTGTGTGCCCTGACTGGAGGCGGGTACAGCGAGGAGGCCTGGAAGAAGGTGCTGGAGATCCTGCTCAAAGAGTACACTCAGAGAGAAAGAGACGCTTTACAAGTGAGTCAACACAAAAGTCTAAGTGAAATGATGATTCAGAATTATTTTGTTAATGGTGCATCTTTCAGACTGTACATTTTCAAGGAGGACAGGGTCTGACAGAGATGTTTATAAGATGTGCCCACGGTATAATTCAATTTACTTTTGGTTCTAGGTATTATTGTTGAATGAAGAGGCGTCTTTAGAGGAGATCGGTCGCAGCTACAGGGACCTGGCCAAGACATGGCACCCAGACCACAACCCGGGCAAAGAGGCAGAGCAGATGTTCATAAAGATCCATGAGGCTTATGAGATTCTGCTGCGGAGACATAAACCCAATCGATTCAAGTGATTCTCTTCAGCTCCTTAACTACTGACTTGGCTGAATTGTTGCAAAGTTGTGACACTCTTGAAATATTTTCTTATTCACTTCTGTTTAACTGACAGCTTCTTTTTTTGTTGCAAAGGACTTGTACAGTCTTGTAGAAAAAAACATCTGAGTATCTTATACGAAGAATTCCTCTGGTATACAGGCTTTGCCTGTTTAGTCACCAGATACAATATGGACTTCTTGTCACAGAATGGGGGAGAAAAGCTGAAGTCTACCGCCATCTTGTGGTACTGTAGAAAACCATCACAAAGTATTTTCTCAGAATATTATAGACCTCATGTCTAGGTGTCTCTTTACCAACTACTAAACTACCGCTGTTTCATGCATCCTTTACAATAATCCATAATTAAACTTCCACTTGTCCTTGTCTGTCATTCAAGTCCAATAAAGGAATAGCATTTTGGCAAAGTATAATATTAACAACAGACAACATGAAAATGCAAATGAGCTCACCCACTGCATGTAAGATATGTATTGGCCACAGTGGGAAACTGAATCAATTGAAACTGATGCAGAATACGAGCAGCATTTATTTGTCTACCGGATGATTGCAATGCAAAGAAGCCTAATTAGCCCTAATGACGACTGTCGCATACCCGTGCAACTCACATGCATCGATGCATTCGACAATCACTGGATCAAGGGCTCTGTTGTACAGTTATTCTGTCTGTATCCCAGCATGGGCCCGGAAGTTGTTTGGGATTCCCAGGTAAAAAAAAAAAAAAAGAAAAAAAAAATCCCGGAGATGCTGTCGTCGCCTGGGAAAACAAATACCAATCCAGACAATTAAAAAAGGAAAATAATTGTCGGTCGCCAGGTAAGGAGGAGGGCAGTGGACTTTATCGCGGCGCTTGGTAAGACCATTCACTGGCATTCATTTGGAAGTACCGTATGTTTTTGAGTAGTTGGTGGGGGTGAATGCCATTTGTCGGGTGGTCGGGTGCCATAGCAACGGCTCATAAGAAACATTCAGCCTGGGCCAGACATGCTCAATGTTGGATGACAGCTGTATTTATGCAGAGTGGCGATTATACTTGCAACCACTCTTGCAACAATGTCTCGCGCTCTGACGCGTTCGTCCATTAGCTGATTTGCGCCGCAAGAAAAATGACAGCACGAGACGAATTCTGTCATGACGACTATCATCGTTTTTGCAGCCAGCCGAAAGAAGTAGCCTGTCAATCGTTCATACACATGGAAAGGAATGGAAGACATATGTGCAACCCTGTCGCCCAGGTAGAATAAATTACCAGGCAAAGGTCAGTGTTTATGCGCGTCCCCTAATCGCTCTGCCATGTTGTGACTGGCGCGCGTCTGGCTGCAGCAGCGCCTGTTGCTCGCTTGCTCCCCAGCGCAGCTAGTGCCAAGATTTTCCCCTGTGATCGTTTGTCTCCGCCCCCTGTTTGCGCCACTGTCTCCTCCGTCCACTCCATACTGTCATCCATTTCTGCATAAGGTGCAGCGTTATAGATCTGATTCACAGGTCTTCTTCATCTTCATATGTCATGAAATAGAATTATCTCTCAATATACAAAAATGTATAAATAATACACAGTACTAACATTTTAATAGATTTATCTGCAAATATTTAAACATAACTGCCAATGTTGACAGTCTGTATTTTACCTAAAAACATATTATATATAGTTGTATAATAATATATACAACTATACAACTTAATATAATATATTATATTTCTAGGGTGCGTGTATAGTAGTTTCAACTCCTCCCTCAGCCATTAGCTGACTATAAATATGGAACATCTTGTATGCATTTGCTGGCTACAGGGGAGAGGAAGGGTCTATCAGATACCTAAGAAGCAGTGAGAATTTTAGAATTGAGTGAAACAGTTGAGTAGACTTCTGCAGTGAGGCAGTGCAAACCTAATCAGTTAACGTTAGGTTTCCAGTCATACTTCCAGTCATACTTAAACCCAAGATTATTGTTACCAAGGATATGTTTCATATGGTGAGCATCATATTTTATTTCAAATGCCATAATGAGGGGACCAACCAAGACTTGTAAACCAACAATTTATTAACTTTTAAAAAGCTGCAATTGCATTACAGTGTTGTTGTGAGTAAATTGTTGAATTTAAACTATACATTTTCTCACTTTTCTGTAGGCATCTGGTGAGAGAATGAATGCTGATGACTGTAATGGACGCTCATATATGCCAGGTAAAATTGCATCATGTGGTAAAAACTGCTTCTTTGTGTGTGTGTGTGTGTGTGTGTATAATCAGCCCATGTCAACATTTACCTGTACTAGTATAAGCATTTAGTAATTGTGCATCGTCTGTTTCAGGCCGCGGAGGAGAGACAGCAACAGAACAGGATTTTTACGGTGGTTTGCGGGGCCCCTCAGTGAGTTCTCCCAACAGTCAACAGTCCTCTCCACACCGCTCCCTCAGCGGTTAGTTATTATTTATCTGTGGTATCATATCTGTAACGTCAATGAGCATGACTCTCTATGTTTGCCTTATAAACCATCTACTTGAGTGTCCTTTCCTCTGTCTCCTCTCCAACTAGCAAACTCCATCAAGGTTGAGCTGTACAGCGACGATGAGTCAGTGGGGGCTCCACAGAGAGAAGGACTGAGTGAGGAGAGCAGGAGGGACACCAAGGAAGAGGGGGGCACAGAGCACGGTGAGGCCGGAGGAGAGAGGGGAGGCGTTAACAGCAAGCTGGCCAGTCCTAAGCCTGTTTCCCCAGGACCTCTCCGGCTGCCCGGTGGGAAGCTCCAGTGCGACGTGTGTGGGATGATCTGCATTGGACCCAACGTTCTGATGGTGCACAAGCGCAGCCACACAGGTGAGAACAAGTAGACAAGAAAGTGTCGTTCCACATGTACAGTACTTGGAAAAAGCATCCACATTTATTTAAGTAAGGCAGAATTACCCTGATTGCTTCCTCTTAAAAATTGGCAGGCTTCAACTTTGAAAGTGGATAATTTTCTACTTATCATATGTTTTGCATTCAAAATGATGGCAAAAACTTGGCTTCTTATACAGAAACAGAACCAGCTTTCCTATGTTTACCAGGAATAGGATTGTTGAAGCAGTATTTCAGTCAGTTTTGGATTATGGTGGCATGCAGCTGCTTCCACCCTCAAACCGTTGGACTCATATATCTTTCTGCCCTCCAATTTATTACTGGTGATAAATATGGTACCCATCATTGTATCCTGTATGAAAAATTCAACTGGTCTTCTCTCTCTGAGAAATGTGATAAACACTGGTCTTTGTTTATTTGCAATGCCCTTTTTGAAAAATTACCATCTTACGTCATACAACTGTTAGTCAGATCCTATCAAACCCGCTCCAATGACTGGCATATGCTCCATGTTCTTAGAGTTAACTCTGAACTCAGAAAGAGCGCATTTAGATTTTATGCCCCTTATACATGGAATGAACTGCAGCACACCTTAAAAATTGATGCTCTAATAACCTTGGGACAGACAATATCTCTAATTTCTCTGTTTCCAAATGTAAATGTTTTAACTGACTGGTTTGTGTGTGTGTGTTTTTGTTTAGTTTTTTCTTGCTTCATGTAATCTCTGCACCATTGTAAATGAGAGCCCACCGTAATGTGTCTCCGAGACCTAAATAAAGGTTTGAATGAATGAAAACCTTTTTATTCAAAATAACCAGTAACTGGACTGAAGGGCTCAGATATATGTTGTGCAGTAAAAACTAGGATATTTCCTTTGAAATGTAGTCGAGTAAAAGTATAAAATTCCCCAAAATGGAAATATTTAAGTAAAGTACAACTACCTCAAAATTCCATTTAAGTACAGCATTAAAGTACTTTGTTACGGTACTTTCCAATCCCGCAAACACATACAGAACTAATTTCAGCTTAAATGAACATAGTTACTCTCCAACAAAACGAAAATAGTTCATACATAGACTTGTTTAGGATTTCCCATGCATGGTCACTGAGTAGAATTGAAGGGGATTGTCATGGGGATTCAGTGTTAAATCCCTGTGCTGCCAGGCGAGAGGCCCTTCCAGTGTAACCAGTGCGGAGCTTCCTTCACCCAGAAGGGCAACCTGCTGCGCCACATCAAGCTGCACTCAGGAGAGAAGCCTTTCAAATGCCCCATCTGCAACTACGCATGCCGGCGAAGAGATGCCCTCGCCGGACACCTACGCACACACACAGGTAAAGCTGTCAGCTCGGAGTTCAGCTCAGTTCAGTGCGTAACCCACTGAACATGTTTCATGAAGATAATTTTTCACACCACCACATTTTGAGCTTGTCAACCTGATGACTTCAGTAGGTGATACCTTATCGTGATCATTTTGAATTTAGAAAGCACCCATTTATTATTTTTTTTCAGCGTTAGACATGGGTTCACTATACTGGCCAGTTCCCCTCTACTGTGGAAAGTCGAGGAAATACCTATTCATTACCAGATGTACTGTAGCACACACGAGAAGATATGACATTTAAAAGATTCTGAAAAACAGGAAATCCTGTTGATGTTTTCAATTTATGAACACACATTCAACAGGTGTTGAGGTGGGACATAGCTCATAGACAGGTCCGCTCTTCTCAAAAATTCATTTTCGAAGAAAACAGTCTTGCATACTTCGGATTTCGGTGAAGTGACGCGATTCTCTCCGACTGTTTGCTGAGATGAGAGATTGCGGTGAAGGGTTGGGTATTTCCTCACGTCATTAGTGGCTAGCAGAGAACAATTTCGGGAATTGGTGGAGAATGGGGAAATACATTTTCTAACAACTAGCCAATTAAGTAGTTGCACAGAAAAAAAAATCCCCTCCCTCCAAGGCATAAACAAGCAGCACCTGCATCATATAATAATTTTCATGCTACATATTTTCAGAAAATGATTTTCATCACAATGGATCGGCGTGCCCTGATCGTCGCATTTACATGGACTAAATGATGTGGTGAAAATGAGCCATTTGCTCACCTGTAGACCGTTTTGTCTCTGCGCTGCAGTCTCATCCCCGACAGTAGGGAAACCTTTCAAGTGCAGCTTCTGTGGCCGAAGCTACAAGCAACAGAGCACACTGGAGGAGCACCTGGAGCGCTGCCACAGCTACCTGCAGACTCTGGACCACCACACTGCACTGAGCACACAGACTGCGCCGGGTATGGATGGACACATAGGATACTTAGAATCAGTTCAGTGCCTTTGTGCAAGATGATGGAATGACCATAGGGGAATGAAGCAAGTTCAGCGTATTGATGGTGCTACTTGGCTGAGATATTTGTTTTCTGTCTGCAGGAGAGGAGTCCCCAAGCCTGGAGCCAGCGACTCAGCCCACGCTGCAGCCGTCCACCCAAAAACTCACATTTGTCGACAGACTGGCGAATAGCATCACCAAACGCAAGAGGTCGACCCCCCAGAAGTTTTTGGGTGAGTTTTTATTTTCATTTTTTTTTTTTACATATTAAGCAAAATACATATTCAGCATTTATCTAGGTAGTAATTAGGGCTGCCACCTATTAATAGTTTGGTTTGGTCATAGTCGACCAAGATTTTTTTTTTTTTGTCGAATCGTTGTTTTTTCCATGCTGAATAAGCTATGTCCTGAAAGATTATAACTACATCTCTGGTAAGCAATAGATTTTAAGAGGTTATTCTGCATGATTGCATGTGGGAAATACATTTATCGATTAAATCAACTAAAATATTTGTCGACAACTATTAGTTGACTAAGAATTTCTTTAGTTGAGGACAGACTGCCCTAGTAGTAATAATATGTAATTACATAGTATGTCTATGGCATTATATGATTATGACAAGCTCTCTAAAACTTGATAATGGGACATAAGATAGTGGCCTCCAGTTTTTAGATCATTGCCCATCCCATATTGAAAAGCATTCAACATCAACATTATTCTTACCAGGTTGGTTATTTGAAAATAACTTTTGAGTACTTTTGCTCAACAATTTTACTAAAGATCAGAGTTGAGGTGCTTGATAATTTACATTTCAGGAAACGTGATACTTTTACTACATATCAAAGAAATATACCCTTTTTTACTCCACTACATTTATCTGAACTATACAGTTAATAGTTTCCCTGGCTTGCATGAGTACGTCAACAAGGAATGTCCCGCCCCTTTGCTATGGAAAGGTGGTTGTACAAATCTTAAATATTCGCCCAAACACTGGGTGAGCATTGTGATTGGCTAATAAAAAAAAAAATTTAAAAAAAGTTGTCATTCTCCTATTGAGGGTTGGACGACACTTCACTGACCCCACGTGTGGTTCAATAGCACAGGGCCACAGTTTGTTAATTTGAAAATGTGGATATCCAATCATCACAGAATACTCACTTCATTATTGGGGATTTGACAACAAAGATCAAAAAACCCTTTCTAGGTTAGTTACCAGTTACTTTGATGGAAAAAAGTATTTGCATAATACAAATAATGGAGCCTGCCAACTGTAAGAGGAAGGAACCAGAGCTATGCTCCAATGCTCCCAAGCTCTGAAATACAAGAACATAATATACAATGCAAGTTTACTTTTGATACTTAACATAACATTTATAAATGTACTTTACAGGTACATTTATATCAAATACTTTGATGCTTTTGCTTAAGTAGAATTTTGAATGGAGGACTGTTACTTTTTAAATTATTATATCAGGGTACTTCTACTTTCAATTAAGTAAAGGAATTGTGAAATTCACCCAACCACTGCTTGGCATACATTGTGCTGTGGGCACAAGAGGACCACATAAATTCAGTTCAATGAGGCTACCATCATTATGCACCTGATCTATTACTGATAACTTCCTTTTCACAGGTGAAAAGCACATGCGTCTCAGCTTACCTGAAGCACCTTATGAACTGTCCTCTGGTTCTGAGAGGGAGGGGGACCTCCTCAGCTCTCAGCCTGCCGGGGACTCTGCTGGGCTGGTGGGGTTGGGGGCTAGGCACCTCCCGGTGGCCAGCGGTGAAGGTGAGAATCATGAGCCTCCCAAACAGTCCCTGCCTCACCCTGCCTTCCTGTCTGAGCTCCCCCCAGTCATGAGCTCTGTTTACAGCCACGTGGCTCCACAGGGCCCCCGGGCTCTAGTTAGAGGTGGGCTGGCAGCTGTGCCTGTGGGCCTGGCTGGGCGGGAGGCAGGTGAGGGCCGCGATGACCCCCCTTCAGCCCATAGCCACACCACCTCTCCCAATGGCTGCCCCGACTCCACAGACACAGAGAGCATGGCGGAGGAGCAGAGCACAGGGGCTGCTGCCCCCACCAGTACCTCCAACCACCACCGCCTCCACTACCCAATGCCAGCCCTGCCCCGCAGCCATCCCACTTCCAGCCCCAGCCAGGCCAAAGACATGGACCCAGAGTGGGAGAGGGCATGTCCCGTGCCCCCTACCGTGGTGAAGAGGAGCCCTGGGTCACCCCCTTCTTCCAGGGAGAGGCTGCAGCTGGTGAACAGGGAGGGGCGGGCTGTGCGCTCCTACTACTGCCCTCACTGTCGCATCTTCTTTCTGGACCATGTCATGTTCACCATCCACATGGGTTGTCATGGCTTCCGCCAGCCTTTTGAGTGTAACATCTGTGGCCACCAGAGCCAGGACCACTATGAGTTCTCCTCTCACATCAGCCGTGGGGAGCACCAGGTGGGCTGAGGAGTGGGGAGAATGTGGGGTCTGGGTGGGAGGGATGTGAGGGTCTAGAGTAGGACGAGGAGGGGATGATTGCTACTTTCTGAGTTTGTGGGCTCAGGTTTGTTCTGCACCAGATATGTTGCTTGGGTCTTTTTAGTGTTAGTGAGTGGACTGGAGGTTTTATTATTGGGAGCCTGAAGTACAGTCAGGCTGAGTGAAGAGAGTTTTCACTGCATCATTCAAACATTAGGGGAGGCCGATTACATGATATGATTGATTGCACTCTCAAATCATCAAGCAAAACAGCGGTTTTGCAACAAAAGTGCCTTCTTTGGGGGATTTCCTCTCACTAACAAACTGGGTGGAAGGGACCTGGTGCTCAAAAATCTTCATTAGCCATCTTTGCTTAATTGATGGCTGGAAGTAGTACTTTGATAGGTCAAGTGCACTGGTCCATAGTTTGGGTGAAAGAGAATGGCCCAAATTTTAAGTCAATAGGAGGTTGTAAAATCAGATTTAATGGAGAAGCTTGACACGTGCATTTTAAGAGTTCTTTTAGGTAAGCTTAGTGTGTACTAAAGAGAGCTTTGCACTTTGTGATTTAGGAGGGGGTTTGGGTGTATTTTAGGTCAACTAAATATGCACTGAGCTTTGCACTTGTTGTTTGGGGAGGGGCTTTTGTCATAGATGAAGCACAGAAACGGATTGCCTTAATTCCTACAGCAGTAACCCTGTAGTAGGTATACATATTGTTTACAGCATGGTTTTAAAGTGCATGAAGTCCTCTCAAAAGTGAGAATTTTGCTGCTGTGCGTGTGCTCAGTGAAGACAGATCAGTACACAGGGTTTTCCCTTGCTTCACTAGAGGCATTAGTGGTAACATCCGCAGTGATGTAATCTTTACATGGCGATGGGTGGGTGGGTGGAGGGGAATCGAGTATTTCTGAGGGCACACAACAATCACTATGAACAATCACAAGTACTCCAACCAAAGGCTCTATGTAAGGAAAAGACCCTATGGGAGGTTATGGAGGCCTTATGGAAGGGAAACATACTAAACATTTGGAGTGACAACCAGTGATTCTAATTCCCCTTTGAGTGGTCTCAAGAACAAACACTTATGTGAGCTGCCTATGTTACAATGCAGGGAAAACCCGGGTACATAGTGAGATAAACGTGGAAAATATTTGCCTTACGTGGAAATCAGTTTTCAGGGTTCAGGTGTAGAGTAGATTGCTGGATTTTAATGTCAGCCTAAGAAGACTGGTGCAGATCAGACCATGACCCGTGTAGTGTACAGGAAGAGCTTGGCTGAGGTGGGCCAGGGTGCTACCTCTATAGAAGATCTGTTTATATACGAGTATCTTCACTGAAGCACTTGATGGCTTTACATTTTGAGAAGAATTGCTTTTTTTCTCTGTAATTGCTGTACTGCACTGATAAATTGCTTAATACTCTTAAACAACTGAACATTTAGTTTGCACACCTGTGTTTTCTAATGGTAACAAGTAAAGGAACCGGCCTTCAACAGAATCTCACCATTACAGGTCTGGCTCTCTGCGACTGGGTGTGTCTCAAAAAGAGAATTTGTTATTAAGTCCAGAGTTTTTGTGTTTTTTGCACTTAGTGGTCCAGGCAGAGATTTTAAAGAATTTATTTGCATAATGGTAAATTAAGTGAGCTATTGACATTTTAAGTCTTTTCAATTATTTAAAATCACTTGTGATTATCTAGTTAGTGTTGTTTGTTACAGCCTGGGTGTATTTAGTCAGCTATATCCCAAATCTTATCCAGCTTACTCCTCAAATCCATAAAATGGTACCTCCTGCTTCTTTCTAGCACCTGAAAACCTTATTGCTACAATGTGGTTGGGTTTGCTGATAATGTGAATGTTGAGAAGACAAATGAGACCAAATTCAGTATTCTGTGTCTAAATTATGTTATTGTGGGTTTGCAGCTTCATAGATTAACTTTACTTTACTTGCTGACAAAAAAATGTACTTGAAACCTTTTTTGGGAAAAAATTTAATCAAAAATGCACTTGATGGTTTGGTAAGTAGAGAAATGCGTGTGAATGGAATATAGCATGTGTGCTTATCGTTTTCAGCTTTTATCGAAATAGTGAATTTTTATGAAATGTGAAGTAATTTCAAGATGTGAAAATGAGGCATGGGTTTTTGTTTCCTTGTGTGGACTGTAAGTGTTTTACAATATTTTGTGAAATAATCTAACATGACAAAACACTTTACCTCAAAGTTAAAGATGTACAACTGCCTCATTGTTTCAAAACATCAAAAACATAACCGCAATTACAAAAGCGTGCAACCCGATATTCTAGAAACTTTTTACTGTCAATAAAAGTTTATTGTAAAAATTATTCTCATTTGACCATGGTGAGATCTAAGTTTATATCATCTCTTGTGTCCCCTGCTCATGCTCTACCAAAAATGCATCTTTATGGTGAAATAAGCAGCTGTGAGGCACTAGGTCAGGCTCACCAAGAGTAGGGTCTGCGCCTGCAGCACCAATTCTGCCTTCCATGATGGTTCCAGAGTGAAAAAAAAAAAATGTAGTCCATTATGGTGCCGAGCAATTATTTCAGGACCAATTTTGAAATAATTTGGTTATTACAAGGAACAAACACGTTGATATAAAACCTAGTTTTCATTCATTTGTTACATTTATTCGATTATCTATTCCCATTCACATTTTTGGCCCACAGCCCTCCACCCCTACCATATTTTGGCCCTCCAATAGATATTAATTCCCTTTTGCACTAAATGCCCCGAGGGTACCAGATACAGTCTATAACTGAACCAGTGGAAAATACTATGTATGTGTACTTCTTGAAAGGTTTCCATCACAGTCTATCATGAACTACAGCAGTCCACTCTCCTGGTCAGAATACAAAATTCAATCCACACTTAACTTTTTCCACCACTTTTATTTCACCAAGAACAGTGACATCATTAAATTATTCCAGATTACATAGGCTTTGGAGGGGCTCTTGGGGCTCCGCCCTACAAAAGAGAAAAAGAATAATTGATTAGAAGTGCATTGCTTCTAAAATCATCACGAGTAGGAATTTTAAAAAAGTCTTCAGGAATTAAAAAAAGAATATGACCACAGGCATCTTGAGGGTGATATCGCACCAATGACCACTGAGATTTGTTACGTTTCTCTACCATGTTCTCATGACCAATCCAATCACACCCAGCTTGAGCTTATTTAAAATGTGGGATACCGCCAGTAATCAGCAGACTATATTAACAAAATTTCCCACAGAATCACACTTTAGACCTAATGTTAGAGACTATTCTTTACTGTACTTAATTAACTGTACTTTATGTAGATTTACACAACACAACTGAAATGAGTATTTTTGCATATCTCTCCTAGATGCACATATACCACACATACATTGTGTAATTTCTTCATCCATGTTCAAACCATGGAAACGCCTGTACAAAAATAAATTATGTGTATGCTTTTACAGGTTGCACACTGGTTAAAGTTTAAAATGATGACGATGGACAAATTGCTCGAATTGGCCTTTTCATTTGCATTTTGGACTATGAAACCCCACCCTCCATAGAGAATCACTTGTGAGGATTCTAAAACGGTCTACACGCCGGTGAGTGACAACAGTACATTCAAGCCAGTCACTAATGTTGGCGAGAGAGAAAGTGGCAAAAAAGCAATGGTAAAGGTCCTAGCCCCACAGATTTGTGATATTGCTGTATTTTACCTAGCGTTATGAGTCCCACTGTAACCCTCATTCTCCGCACCCTAACCGCTTAAAGAAGATGCTTTGTTGCACGAGATGGCAGGTCCGAAACCGATTCTAATACAAGCGCGGAGAATGGGGGTTTCGGTGGGACTCCTGAAGCAAGGTAAAAGACAGCAACATCACAAGTCCATGGGGCAAGGCTAGGCCCCACTAGTACTACTACCCCAACTTACACTGGGCCTGAAGCGGGGTGGTGGTGTACGGTCCTTCCTGGCCTCTGTGGAGCGATTCCTCACAACCTTGCTGTGGATGGCACAGCTCACACAGTAGTGCAGCTTCACATACAGCTTTGGCAGCACGTACGCTGGGGAAGAGGACGCAGTCCAGTTAATACCACCCACACAACTCCATCACAATATAGAATCCTGCCATTTCTTCCAGATCTAAGATTCTAATATATTTGACAGAAACCACTCACAATCAAAAACGCTGGCCTCTGTGATGTCCCTCACTGCTGCAGCCTCCACGATGTTCCTGATGACAAACTTCTTGATGGCCTTGTCTTTAGGCACACACCGGGCACAGTTGGTGCAGCGAATGGGCTGGACGTGCCCACGTCCCTTCTTGGCACGGCCGTTGTTCCTTCTTTTCTTGGTCTATTGGCATTAGATACAAACCGGTTAACACAATGTAGCTATATTAGTTGAGGACACCAACTACCTAAATGGCAGACT
The DNA here is from genome assembly GCA_900302295.1 of Parasudis fraserbrunneri. Classification (NCBI taxonomy): domain Eukaryota; kingdom Metazoa; phylum Chordata; class Actinopteri; order Aulopiformes; family Chlorophthalmidae; genus Parasudis; species Parasudis fraserbrunneri. The sequence continues at coordinate 36,713 of OMKL01043408.1, forward strand.
TTATCACAGCATTCTGCAATAGTCCGTACATTTCTTATTAAACACCCAACTGTTAGTGTGTTCTTTGCGGCCCCCACACACTGGGCACTGCCGGTCGCAGAACTATCACAGCATTAACTGCTAACGTTACCTCAAAATGAGCCCTACGTCGCCTCACCAGGGCTTTGCCTTGCTGCGGACAGCCAAGCTAAACTAAGCTAAGCTAAGCTAAGCTAACCACCGCGGCATGTATAGTTGTAGCTATCTCAAGAACAAAACATTTTTCAAGTATAACACCAACTGTAATGCTTTGAGCAGAGACCCGTATGTCTGTATTCTAGACATTTTGGGAGACATTTTCGGTCAACTACTTTATCTCATTATGAGAGGCCTTCGGAGCGGCGGGGACACACTCACCATCGTGGAGAAGAGGGCTGAAAAGAGAACGAGTAGGAAGCGTGACCCAGGATTTGACGTCACTCTTCCGGTTGTTGGCACTGCCAGACGCGCGCAAAGCTTTTTGTCCCAAACCTACACCTCTGGATCTGTGTCATTTTGTGCAATGCACTGGAATATATATTGTACAGACTGTATCCATAAGAGTAAAGGGAAGGGGATAATTGCATACTTAAATACGCTTGTATGAAGAAAAAAAAAAAAAAAAAAAAAAAAAAA
>OMKL01043409.1:0-19571 GCA_900302295.1 Parasudis fraserbrunneri
AAGCCGCAATAACTGTAAGCTCCCCTTTCACTTTCTCACGTACCTCCTGCTGTTGGTCTCGTCGGGTCTAAGTAGCTAGCAGTATTAAGCAGCATGAAAGCATCTTTGTCATGCCCGCGAATAGTAATTAGAGCATTCGATTAGTAATAAAAAATGTTACTATTCGACTAATATTCGACTCCTGAAATTCGCCCCAACAGCCCTACAGCTAACTCTGTTTGGAATGTCTCAGTTCAGCTAGGCTGCTGACTACAGATGGATAGTGTGTGTGTCATTCATGTCATTAAACATTGGAGTAAAATAGACCTATTTTATTTTACAATCCTTGTGTTCCCTCTACAAATGAAACTTGCCAACAAAGTAAGTGAATACAGTGTATCTCACATTAATATAATACGAAACATTCTGGACTGTGGCTTTAATACGGGATCACATACTATAACTATCACACAATAGTCCAGGTTTTGCTACCATGTCAGTGTTTAGAATGCATTCTTCACATACTGTATATTCTTGTGCCTCAGGACAATAAAGTCAATATTTGTGAACATGCACCCGTCTCTCGAAAGAGCTTGAAATCGGAGAGAGAACCCTAACGTGTGATGTCACCTGGATGTATAATCTGGGGCTGCTCCATACACAATGCTTTGTAAGATATTTGTATTAATTTCATTGTATTTATTTATATCGCACTTTTCTAAATATAGTTACAAAGTGTTTCACAAAATATAAAATAAATAAAAGGTGTGTGACAGGTGACAGTATACAATATATATATACTGTATATATGTACATAATAATGAACAGTAAAATATATGTAAAAGATAAAAAGATATTCACCCCACAAAATCAGTAAAAGCAAGCCTTAAGGAGTGTGTCTTAAAGAGGGATTTGAGGGAAGATAATGAGCTTGCCAGCCTGATCTCAGGGACCCTGATATAAATTTATGAGCTCTCTCAACCGAATGATATTTAAACTCTGGTTCAGACCTGTTAGCAATACTAGAACATAAACCTTGTTTGGGTGTGAGAACTCAACTTAACAGACATTATATGTCTCCGCAAAGGCACGAGAATACCATATTCTAATTCTTTAAAATGGGTGGTATTCCCCTTTAACGTGTCACCTCTCTCTGCTCTGGTGCAGGCCGACTACGCCATGTTCAGCGGGACCCATGTGGAGCGGGACTTTGTGGAGGCGCCCTCCCAGATGCTGGAGAACTGGGTGTGGGAGAAGGAGCCCCTACAGAGAATGTCCAAACACTACAAGACGGGTGTACCTATCCCCGACGAGCTGCTGGATAAACTCATTAAGTCTCGTCTGGCCAACACTGGTAGGTGACATGTTAAAGAATGGTCCATTTGCACCGATCACTAATCCTAATATACGAAGCTGGGCAGCATGATGGCGCAGCGGTTGGCACTGCTGCTTCACAGCAGGGAGGTCCTGGGTTTGAACCCAACGGGAGACCTTCCTGTGTGTAGTTTGCATGTTCTCCCCGTGTTCAAGTGGGTTTCCTCCAGGTACCCCGATTTCCTCCCGCAGCATAAAAGACGTGCATCTTGGGTAAATCCTGCCATTGCCCTTGACCAAGGCACTGGCGTTAGAACTGGAGTTGGTCCCCGGGCGCCGTAATCCTAAATAGTGAGGATGGGTTAAATGCAGAGGATACATTCCTGGTATATGTAAATGTACTTGGCAAATAAAGAGTTTCTTCTCTCTTCTGCTTTAACTTCAATTCTATACTCCCAAAAAGTTTGAGAATATTTCAGACACAAAGATTTGTCAATTTAAAAAGACCATGCTCTTACTTGTCCGTAGTTATTACCTTTTATTTTTCGCTACTGATTCTTAGGCTACTCACTGGACAGTGGGCACTGTCAATTTGCCTGCGGTAATCCTCTTTTTTGGCTACTTACCTTTCAAGTGATTTAAGAAGTTGACCCTTGCACTTAAATGGCTCCTGATAAGCGTGTCTAAATGGCTACCGTGTAAATGTAAAGGTGAAACCCAAACAGTTGAAACATCTTTCAAAGAAAACCTTGGAATTTAATTTGATTTTGAGCTTGTTTTATTTTTGAGTGGACCATTTTGGAGTGATTCACATGATGTGAGCAATGTGACTGTGGACATTAAGCCAGTAGTAATTCTTCACTGATCTAGTGGACAGGAATCGGACGACTAAAGGCTGTTCTCCGCAGGTCTGTTCAACCTGAGGCAGATCGTTCTGGCCAAGGTGGACCAGGCCCTGCACACCAAGAAGGGTCTGGACCCAGCCGAGGAGTATGCCAGGCTCTGCCATGAAATCCTGGGAGTACCCGCCTCTCAAGGTCAGCTATAGACACACACACACACACACACACACACACACACATTCTAATACTATCTACCATTGCATTTGCATGCAAAACAAAGTGACATGGATGTGACGGAGCTCATGGGAATTGTGTTGAAAACGGGCACCAGCAGGTGCCACAATTACACATTATCACTTTAATTGATTGACTTTTGACAAAAGTCTGGAAGGAAGTCTGTACTTGGTAGAAACTACTTTTTCATAGGTAAACAAGCAGGCCTGTGAGTTACAGTGTTGGGCAACTGGCAGCCCTCTACAGAGGCCTACAGCTCACATTCAACATCTGCTGAGGGGAAGGCAGCACATAACACAATCATCAGATCGCAGTCTGAATATTGATGACAACAGGCAATCATGCTTCCATCAAAATCCAAAAGTCCGTACGTGTAAAGTGATGCGTTATAAGTGATAGTCAGGTATGATATTTTTAGATGCAAAGCACCTCTATGACCGGCAGTGTCACTCACTCACTCTAATTCAGTCACTCACACCTAGCCACTCTGCATTTTTAATAATATCGCTGAGTTTTGAACAATTGAAAATAGTAACTGAAATAGAGCTGGCAAGAAAAAATGTTGGTGTCAACTCTGACACACACACACACACACACACACACAGCTGTCTTAGTCCCTTTTCCAAATCCATTTTATTCTCCCGCTGACTTTCTCTTTTTTCCATTGTGCCCTATAGGGACCAACATGCCCGCCACCTTCGGCCACTTGGCTGGTGGCTACGATGCCCAGTACTACGGTTACCTCTGGAGTGAGGTCTTCTCCATGGACATGTTCTATGCCCGCTTCAAGCAGGAGGGCATCATGAACCCCAAGGTTGGCACAGATTACTACTCCCTGTGACACTCACTACTGACGTCTCTGTTCACTTTACACATGTTGGAACATTTGGGATGATTGAGGGGAAGGTGTTAGCCACTTGTAAAGCATTTTGGTGTTTTTCAAAGTCTTGATGGCTTCTAATGGCCATTATGCTAATATGCTCCTAATTGTGTGCAATGTGTAACGAGGATGAAAGCGTGTGATGGTAGCCCCTTGGTGTAAACTCACTCCTGAGTTAAATACCCCCACTTCGCCACTTGAATGGGATCCTTTACAGGTGGCGGAATGGAAAAGGCCATGGTATTAAACACACATGGTCACATGGTGCTGGTTGAGCGGAGGGTTCATGGGTCGAGGCTGTCGGAGGACAGGTGCTGAACGCAAAGTGCCTGCTAGCACCTTGTGACTACCGTTACATATGATTCTACATGATGATGTTTCATGATGCTGGTAATACTCATAGTGTTCTCTTTAATGAAGTTGTTGATCTTTGCCTTTTCAGATGTCTAACAGTAAGCAGTCTATTATGATGCGTTGGTATGAATATGAAAATCCAACTGCATCAACCTGTAAAATGTATAATCCATATTAATTGTAATTAGTTGAAAGTAATGTGCATTCATCTATTAATTTCTAAACATAATGCTGTGAAAAAATACCATGGTGTAAGGTTTTAATTTTCTACATTAAAATATTGCAGAGACTCAGACTTGTAACATTTGTGTACCTATAGCACTTTCTTAAAAGTCCTGAAATCAATCAAATGGAACCGTGGTCAAAATGTAAGATTTTATGATGGAATCATTGTGGGATTGAACTGTTATACAGTATATCCCCACTAACTATGCAACTGTTGCTCTGTACCCCATCCACCCAGGTGGGACTGGACTACAGGAACTGCATCCTGAAGCCCGGTGGTTCGGAAGACGCCGCTGAGATGCTCAAGAACTTCCTAGGGCGGGAGCCGAAGCAGGAAGCGTTCCTCCTGAGCAAAGGACTAACGGTGGAGTTGGAGGCCTCTACTCCGTGCCCCTGTTGACCAGTCATGTCAACCGAGCACGTACACGCCCCCCAACAATCCACCACACACTTGGCTCGATGGGCAAACAGGACTGAAATTTTCTAGAAAAGGAAAAACAAAAAACTCACGATGGAAAAAAATCCTCAATAAAGAAAAGAATTTCAAGTTAACTCTAACTTCCAACTTGTACATGATACATTTTTTTCAACCTTTCTTTGCCCCACTTGGTGTGTTTTTGTTTTTAGAGTTTGGAAATGTTGCTACAAGCTGCAGCTGTATTTGAGGGTGAACAAAATGCATTATAAAGAATTTAATCATTCCATTTTTGTCAGCATTTGTTGGTTCAAAGTATTTGGTTGTTTTTTTTAGCTAAAGGTTTTAACAGCATGTTTACTTATAATGTGCACATCTCAGCCATAACTGAGGCGCACTGAGATGGATAACTTTCAGAGCAGTTATGAAAAGATGAAACCAGGATCAAGTCATACTATGATACAAGTGCAACACTTGGGAAGATTGTAAAATAATTTTGTGTGTCCACTTAATTGCCCAAGACTCAACGATAACTCCTTTAAAATGCCACCATGACACTGAAGGGTACATGAGTTTACTAACAGGAAAGATTACACGGTTATTACATTATATATGCTATTCCTAGCCAGATACTTGCGTACAAACGGCATTGTGTTCTCTCAACCAGCAGGTTAATATCATCATGATGAAATGAGTTCCCCTGAGACATGCTGTGCAGATATCTGTGGTGGCAGGCCTGGGTCAAAACAGCTCAAGGCTAGTGCCGGTGAACAAACATGAATAACACTGAGGTTAAGGAGGTTTAATGTCCAATGCAGTGTGCAAACTATGTTTTCTATGCTGTGATATTTACAGTATCTGCCAACTTGAGGTCTAGTCTAACTGTTTTTGCTTGTATGATGCATGTGTCACGATGATCCTCAGTGTGTCTGGTTGGTTGGTTGGTTGCACTATACAACTATAAATATAACAAAGTATGACTTGATAATGTTTGCTTTTATGCTCTACTAACATTTCTTACAATCCCTTTGATGCCCATAACCTTCTAAACCAACTTTGCTAAAGCTAGAGACAAAACAAATGTTTATTAATGAATTAATTTATTTTCATGATCTCATGTTATTTTTCTCAACCTACTATCCCCTTGACTTAAATGTAATTAATGGTGAGTCACATCTGCGTAGTATAGCCCAACAACAGGCCAGGCCTTGCCCCTGTGGGGCTCTGCCCTCCCATCTGGGTTCTGCCTGGTAAACAGACAGAGGTTGTCTTGGAGGAGGTTCTCTGAGGGACACATGGGAGGGAGACAGAAGTAAAAAACAGGTGAGAGCATTCTGAGTAAGCTGCAAAACAAATGAGGTGAATGAGAATTCAGTACGATTAAGTTTATGTGCTGAACAACACTGGTTTCGGATGAGTACCGCGTGTCAACCAATCTCTGGACTTCTCACTTTGGGAAAACAGAGATGAGTTGGGACCTTTGGGTGTGCTGAAGATGGCTGTGGAATGTCTTAGAGGAACTCTGTTCATGGAGGTTCTGAGAGGTCAGTCTACTGGACCTTTGGAACAGCACTCCAACATGGTCCGAGTCTTCATCAGCTCCTCTTTCACAGGTTTGTGGATTCATCACTGCTAGAATCGGACCGGCTTGCTTCTGTATGATTTGGGTTCACATTTTGAATGAGGAATGACGGTCCCTTTACACTTGTGTGAAAGATGAGAATTCTTCCGCTGGTTGCAACTGAATTACAGCTGAATTAGTTGCAGGGCTGAGGGTGGGGGGTAACACATGTGCAACTGTAAACAACCTAAAGCTAGCTGAATACATATGATTGATTTGTTTTTCTAAATGTGACACAGTACTTCATGGTACTATACCTGAAACTATTCCTGGAATAGAAGCACCATACCTATTCATTGGTCCATATTCACAAAACCTCTCAAAGTGCAAGTACTGATCTAGAGTAAGCTTCAGTCTGTTAGTTTGTATAAGGTCATGAAGACAGGTGTCCCTGGTCACTGACCCCAGACTCCTATTCTGGAAAGTTTTGTGAATATGGGTTCCTAATGAACAAAACCAATCTGAAAAGGTATTTAGTTAATACCTCCTCTTTGAATTTATACATGCGGCTATAATGTAATATATAGTCATATATAGTACTTTTGTTTCTGCCATGACTGCTTTGTAGATATGAGCAGTGAGAGGAAAGCATTACTGGAAAAAGCATACCCAGAAATCCACACCTTTTGTCGAAGTCTGGGATTGGTCTTTGAGGTAAGAACCTGATTTGGGTATTTTCCTCACAAATCTTAAATAACTTGAAGTGTAGTGGATGAATACATATTAATAACAGACAAGAGCAGTTTTCTCAGTGTTGCAATGTTTCACTTTAGGTTGTGGATCTGAGATGGGGCATTCGGAATACAATCTCTGGAGATCACATGGCCCCAGAGTTGTATCTCAAGGAGATTGAAGCATGTAAGAAGTTGTCAGTGGGTCCAGCTTTCATTGTGAGTGTCTATTACATTTCAATGAAAGGTGCATGCGGATGTAGGATGAAGTTTAGGATGGAAGTACAGTAGATAGTAAAGAATATGATCCTATTTCTTTTTCTGTGCCTTTTATCCCCATGTGACTCCAGGCCCTGTTGGGGAACCGCTATGGCCATCGTCCTGTTCCCCGTGTCATCCCAGAAAAGCAGTTTGAAGTCCTTTCATACAAGCTGTCAAAAAACCCGGAGGGTCTAAAGCTGCTCAGCCAGTGGTTCTTGAAAGATAACAATGCTGTCCCACCCGCATATATCCTTCAGCCAATCACGGCTCATTTTCCCCACTACCGTGACCTTAGGCCTGAGAGTGGGCCACAGCGTGACATGGATGTCCTTTCTTGGCGCTTCACAGAGACTCAACTGTTGAAACTCCTACGTACAGCTGCCATGCAGGCCGAGGGAGATGGTGATATCACTGCTGAGCAGAAACAACACTTCTACAAATCTGGTGAGAGCTTGTTAACATCATTATCCTTGGAAGCTTACAAATATGAGGGCAAACCATCAAATTAGAGCTCAAGTAGAGGTCTAGTTGTATAACTAACACAGTTCCTCCTTTGTATTATTAAATGAGTTTGATGAAATAGTTTAAAGTGCTTCTGTTCATCCACAGTCACAGAGCGTGAGATCGAGGAGGGCTTGGGGAAGCAGGACTGTGAACTGTCAGCCCTCCTCTTTGTCCGAGAGCTCCCTCGCCAAAGGGTGAGGGATGGTCCCAAGCGCCTGGCAAAGTTCCTGGACGTGACCGCCGATGGCCTGCTGGATGCAGAAGCCCAGGAACTTCTTACAGGTCTCAAGTCACGCCTCTACACCACTTCACAAAAGATCCTCAACTTGCATTGCGTGGAACTGAGCAAGGGCACCATTGACCCCAAACGCAAAGAGCATGCCCAGTACCTTGAGAGCATCTGCGAGCAGTTTGTTTCCCAGATGAAGGCGAAAATAACCAGGATGGTTGAGTTACCGGTAGGGGGCAGGCAGAGGAGGAGATGGGGAGAGATTGAGGAGGAGAGGGAAGACCAGTGGCGCTGGGTAATGGAGGAAGTGAGTCATCATGCTGCTCTCAGTGCTAATGTGTGCAGAGGGTTTCGTGGTAGGGAAGGCCTCTTGGGCAAGTTGTGCCTGGCCATGTGGGAGTCCACCAATGCCCACCACAGTCCACTGGTGATCCATGGAGGGGCTGGCATGGGCAAAACAGCTCTACTGTGCAAGCTGGCACAAGAGATGCGTAGTGTCCTGGAGCCCCGGGCAGTGGTGGTGATCAGGTTATTATCTGAATTTCACCCACAGAATCTTGATATAGACCATGTTCTCCGCAGCATCTCTTTCCAGATCTGTTTGGCATGTGATTTGACACCACCCGCACCACTGACTGCCAACACACATTTGGAGCTGGTGAGGTTCTTCCAGAGCCTTCTAATCAAGGTATCCCAGCAAGGAGTCAATCTGCTTGTCATACTTGATTCCCTGAATCAACTCTCTGAGAGCAACCATGCGCACAAACTCCACTGGTTACCCAAAGACCTACCCCCAAATGTCCATTTGGTGGTTTCTGCAAGTACTAACACTCAAATATTTGCTAACTTGCGGCTGAAGATTGAGGCAGTCGGGAATGTCTTTGCGGTGGAGCGTTTGTCACAAGATGAAGGGAAGGAGATCGTGGACTCCTACATGCGAGCTTCACAGCGAACCTTGACCCCAGAACAGAGTGAAACTGTACTGAGAAACTTTGAGCACAGTGGTAGCCCTCTACATCTGAAGCTGATTCTTGCTACAGCCAAACGATGGACCTCCTATACCCCGCTGAATGAGCTGCGTCTGGGGAGTTGCCCACAGGACATGATGTCACTGTTCTTCCTGTCTCTGGAGGAGAAGCATGGAAAGAAGCTGGTGGGCGCTGCTTTGGGTTACATCACTTTGGCAAGGTGAGGTGATGATCACACATGCACGTGCATGTGTGCACACAAACACACAGATTCAAACAAGCACACCAACTCACACTCAGGAAAAATACTGTATGTGTGTGTAATGAAAGTAGCATTTTAATTCATGTGAACCTTAGATTGAGTTGGCCTGTATTTGTTATTTCCTTAGGGAAGGCCTGTTAGAGGCCGAACTGCATGATGTTCTGTCCCTTGATGATGGTGCCATTGCTGAAGTCTACAAGTACTCTCTCCCACCCACCCCGTCAGTCATCCGGATGCCTCCTCTTCTCTGGGCTCAGCTCAAGCATGACCTGGGAGAACACTTAGTGGAACATTGTGTCAATGGGGTTGTGTTGCTTGGCTTCCGGTACAGGTAATGTTAATTAGAACAGATAGGGCAAGAAATGTGGGAATGGATGATTACCTCTCTGAGCGCTCTGTCTTTTATCAAATCTTTTGTAAGAAAAGAAAATGCAGTTATTTCTTATTAGCGCATTTTGATATCAAAATAATCTTCCCATGTTCACACTGTGTCCGTGCACACATACACACATGTAGACAGCTGGCCGAAGCAGTCCGAGCAAGATACCTAACTGGAGAACAGCGGGGTCAGAAACACAGAATCTTGGCTGAGTATTTCCTGGGTCGCTGGGGCCAAGGCAAACTCAAACCTATTGCCCTTCCATCACTGTCCTTACTCATCTCTGACAGAAAGGTATTCTCATGTTGTTGTCTCAACACAATTCACATCATATGATGATGACTGAAACGTAGAGTCTTCAGATAGACTTTCTATAATCAGTATATTTTAATATACTGTATATACATACAATTTTTATGGTTTCAGACACTGCATAAAAAAAACAGCAACAACACTCATCCTATATTATACAGTACGGGCCTAATTACCTCAGAAAATAGACTTGAGATTGCATACTGTATAGTTTAACACAAGCTCAAAATTGACAGACTGCACGATGATTTTTGAATGAACCTGCTGTGTGTTGCAGGTGCCCCCTCAGCCCTTATGGTTTACTCCAGGGTTGGCTAACCTAAGGAAGCTGCAAGAGCTGCCCTATCATCTGGTCCATGCTGGCCTCTGGGATGAGCTCCGACAGGAGGTCCTTGGTAATTTCAATAAAGTCTTGATATTTTCTCCCAGAAAGCCTTAAAGGGCCCACATGGTAGAAAGATTTTAGAGCAAGCCCCCTGCCACTATTTTTCAAATGTTTCAAATGTAAAATGGGTTAGTTCACACAGACTTCCATCACACAGATTCCTTTTTCTTTTTTCTTTTTTTTTTATTCACAATTGTATAGGTCTTTGCCCTCTACACCCACCTATCAACCTATGGAATATAAACTATGTGCACTTATGTACTGTTTGACAGGCAGTGTTGAGTGGCTGTATTGTAAGAGTAGGACGTGCGGGATGACCAGCGTCATCCAGGACCTGACTCTGTGTACCCAACACATGGACTGTATTGAGACCCAGCTGCTAAGAGATACACTCGCACTCATCAAACCCACCATGGACTTCCTGGATGGACACATGGGTATGTGCAGTCTCTGAATGGTTCAGTGATTCATTCATTTTGAATTAGTCGTTATGTCAACTGTGCACTGGTAGAGGTAATCATATGGATTTGATGTAAATTCCAAATCTGGGCCTTTTCAAAAGAAGTAGAGGTTATATGAATAAATGTACAAAATCAAGTAATGATAAACTTGACTTGATGTTGAATTTGTACAATTATTCATATAACCTCTACTTTTTTCAAAAAGGCCCAGATTTGGAATTTACATCCATACAACAGCTTGAAATCAGGGCAATCTTCTTTTCATACCAACTTCCCAGATTTCATAATTTTTTTTAAATAAAAAATTAAATAAAAAATCTTTCTCTCCTCTCCTAACAGACACCTCCCTCTTCTACACTGAACTCCTGGCCAGGCTCTACTCCATGGCCCAGGCGTACCCCTCTGTCATTGGTCAACTGTGCACCCAGTGTGAGGAATGGCTGCTGACTTGTCCGGAGCCCATCCTGCTGCCCAAGTGTACTTTCCTCCAGCCGCCAGGAGGGGCACTAAAAGAGACATTCACTGGATTCCAGAGAGGTTGGAACAACACCCAAATAACTGGAAGCCCCATGTAGTAGTGTACCAGCTCATAGTGGCTACTATATTCAGTAGACATTTGGAGTGTAGGAGCTCAGAACATTGTGAAGTTTATAAAGTGTCTCTCCATATTTAGATAGTCCAGACTTTTCTTACTTTTAAATGTAATCTAGAAACTGGGGTGTAAATATTAAATATTACAAAGATTATCCAATTGAGCACATCATAAGCTTTTGATGTTCCATTTCAGACATATCCTGTGTTTCAATCACTACTGACCGTCATAAAATATACTGCTCATGTTGGTGTAGACATGACATTACTTTTGTGTATATTATGACAATGAGCATCATCTAGATCTCTAAGTGATGTTGTAAATGCTGAATGGAAGATAGCTCTCAAAGTTAAACGTGGACGTAGCTGTAGCTGAGAATTTTTTTTTTTTACAGAAGTTGCTCTCTGTCTTTTGTTCTCCATCTCACAAAGGTGTGACATCTCTGGATGTGTGTCTGGAGACGGGGGTGATGGTGGCAGGCTCACAAGATGCTACGGTGATGGCCTGGGACCTGAATGATCTAGAAGCCATGCAAACACTGGTGGGACACACAGGTGACAAGTGTGTGTGTGTGTGTATATATGTGTGTGATTTGTATATATAAAAATGATAATAATAAAAAAATAAAAAAATAAAAATAATAATATATATATATCTATATATATATATAGATATATATATAAAACAAACATGTACACATTCAGCTGTATGAGTTTGCTGGAGAGTATTTAACCAATTTAAATCTGGAATGATTCCTTTCAAATGTATCTTCCCATTCACAAAATGTGCTCTTGTAGTCTGAAGCACTAAGTAGGTAGTAGCATCTATAATACTGTATGTTGCCTGTCAGGAAGAGTTTGCATAATTTTCCATGTGTTCATCTGTGTTCTACAGCCGCGGTCCTGTCAGTCAAGGTGATTGACAGGGGTGCCCACTGCCTTTCACTGGCTTCTGATGGTTCTCTGAGGAGGTGGAGCTTGTTGACTGGCAGGCAGTTGTACTGTATCCAAGATGCTGTTCCTATTGACCCTGCCCCACCCTCTGCATACATCCACCTGTCCAACAAGATAGGCCTTGTCTTCATTTACACTGGAGGACAAGTAGGTCTATAACTACAAACTATCTCAGAAACAATAATAGCCTAATAATTCAAGAGTTGATTCTTTATTTATGCATGCTACTGGGTTTTTCCCTCCTGTATTTGTCTGAATACAATTTAAATCACTAAAGATCATTTTCATTTACATAATCAATTGTTTACATAAATCTCTGTTTAGATGACACTGACAGAAAGGCTTTACTTGCAGGTTAAAGCCTGGCACCTTGACACCGCAGAGCCGCTTTTCAATATCAACTGCACTGGAGCAGTGGTTCTCGGTGTGCTGGATGAAGCAGTAGTATCCCTGGCAGACAAAGGACTTGTCACAGTATCATTCCCAGCCAACGGGGCAAAGAGAGTGGAGAATCATTTGGAAAACTCACAAAGAAGCGTGACCCTTTTGTGCGCCGTTACACTGCATAAACATGGCAGGCTGCTCATTGTCTCTAAGGAAGGCTTTCTCTATCAGGTATGCCTGTGTGTTGATGTGTGTTGCTTTGGTCTCTACCTATAGGCCACAACTTAATCCCAACCTCTGCTTCTGCTGCTGGATAAACTGTCACAAATAATCAACAATGTATTACCGTAACTTTGATGACAGTTGTCCTTTTGCTACACGGTATGTCATGTTTCCAGGTGTCCAGCAGTGGACATCAGGCCGTGACAGACTTTCCACTGGTGCCCTCCTTCCTTACAGTGTCTGATGATGAAAGGATGCTGTTAGCAGGTGGGACTACCATGCATTATTTGTGTTGTGGCACTCGCTCTAGCAAGCAGGAATTGTATCTACCATTTGACCAAACGGGTGTGCACTCTAAATCGGAACTAAAACCAGAGGAAACAAGGTGCAACATAACATAACACCTCTTGAATAAGTTGTGGGAGGACAAGATGGTGCAGAGTGTGTCCACAAGTCCACGAGTGTGATTCACAAATTCAACAGACATAAATCTGAAACTAGAATATGTCATCATCTCTTCAGGGGTCTTTGTAACCTCTTTGTCCTTTCATGTTTGTAGGCTGTGAGAAGGTGCTGAGCCTGTTCTACATAGAGAGGGAGTCGGTGGAGAAGTTCCTTGATCTACAACACGGTGACACAGTCCTGTGTGCCAAAGTCTCCACGGAGGGCAGAGTGGTCATCACCGGTGCTGAAGACCAGATCACAAGAGTAGGTGTCGTTGACTTGTGCAGAGAGAGAGCCTCAGAGCCACTCTAGAACTAAATGACCCACTCCTGTGGGTCAGAGGCAGTGTAGATGAATGGGTTATGGGAAGGGTGACCATTCAATAGTGACAGAGGCCAAAGACTGTAAATGCAATTTCAATCAATTTCATTAATCAAATCAATATACTACTCACCAGTGTAGTGCTCCAAGTGATAGTAATGAGTAGTCATGATGCATTGGTTCTGGTCAAGCAAAGCTCTCAAAAAAGGGTCTCCTTTAAAGTGCATGAAGAAGAGGATAATCTTGAGGCTGAAATAATTTAGTTCTTGTTCACAAATCAAAATCGTGTTAATAATGCCCTTTCAGCAAAGTTGCTTCTCCCATGCAAGTAGCACAACATCCACTTAGAATCTAGCATAATGCTCTGGAGCTCTCTCCCCCAAGACTCAGAGTCTCTCTCAATGTTTCAATCCCGCCTCAAGACCCATCTCTTCTCCATTGCCTTCTCTTAGGTTTTCTTGTCTGTTGTTTGTCTCACTACCCCTGCCCCTTAGTGTAAAGCGATTTTGAGTTATAGAAAAGTGCTATATAAATCTAATCTATTATTATTATTATTATCATTATTATTATCATCTTACTAAAAGGTAAATATTATTGTGAAACTATTTTTTTTGTCAATGGATAATAACATAATGAGACAACTAACGTCATACAGTGTGACAACCAACCCTCCCAATGGGCAATGTCTCAAGTGCACAATTTGCAGTTCACACGTTATACTAATCTTCAGAAGAAAAAAAGTCACTCCTTATGTACCTGACACCTTAGGCAATCAACACATACTGAGTAGAACATTATCGGGGGTGCTGTTGTGGAGAAATGTCAACAAGTGCAAAAAGTGCAACAGCCATCCCTGCTACTCTCAGCTACCATACATACTCATCATCATTGCACCATGATGTGGTCCCGCGTACTGACCCTCCTCGTCTGTCACAGGTGTGGTCTGTGACCACCGGCATCCTTCTAGACTCTCTGTGTGGCATGGATGCACCTGTCACTTCCTTGGCACTGTTTGACGGCACCATTGTAACAGCTTCTGGTGGCGCTGACTACGTAAAGCTGTGGCATCAGAAGTACGACCCGCAGCACAAGCCCAAAGCCCACATCCCTGCCGGATGCCCCCACGTGGCCCTCACTAAAGACTGTGACGTGGTGTTCTACGTCAGCCGTGAAAGCCAGAAAGAGGTTATCTCCTGGAACTGTCACACGGGTGAGTGGCACCTCTATGATCGGCATTAAATCATTCAAGTCATTCATTCCTGAATTCAGCATCAGTAATTCACTCACACTTAGCCACTCTGCCCCTAGTGGCAGCTCACAGACATGGCACTTTATGTAAGATCAGGTCACTCTGCAAGAATGCTTTGCATCTATGACACTGTGTGTCCTTGTTTTTTTAATCAATGCTTTAACAGAAAACAAACAAACATCAAGCCTTTCTCATTTAGAGCTAAAGAGCAGAACTTTACAGGTGAATCTGCATTCATGTCAAATTTAAAATTCATATGAGGGTTTCTCCTTGCTCTGTTAACAGAGTTAACCAGCTTTTGTCCTGTCTCCCCCCAGGTTCTCCCTCTGACACCCTGCCCGTCTCAGCGGAGGTGTGCTGCCTGGAGCTGGCCCAACACAAACGCCTGCTTTTCTGCGGCCTCAAGACCGGCACCATCTTCATCTACCCATTAGCCCTGCCTCAGGAGACCCTGTGCATCCCACCTCCCGAGACCCTCCCCAGGGTACGCTGCCTTGCCATCGGCTCCCAGGAGAAACGCATGGCCGTGGCTTACGACGACTCTGTGTGTGTGTTCGAGATCACAGCCCGGGATAACTTCCCAACGGTGGAGGGGCCCTTGGTGAAGTTCCCCCTGCCCCTGCTCCAGTATCCCGTCTCTTCCATGGCTCTAGTCTCTGACTGTCAGGTACTATACGGAACCAGCTGCGGAGAGGTGACCCTCTATGACTTTAAGGGTGCCAAGGCCGCCTCCCTCGAGGGCCACCGGAGCAAGGTGACGTGTGTGACCGGTAGCAACTGGGGGACGCACGCGCTGGTGGGCTCCGAGGACGCGGTGCAGAGGCTGTGGGCGCTGACCCCGCTGGCGTTGGATCACACCATTGAGTACAAGGTGAGAGGACAAATGACAGTGTAGCAACAGTTGAAATGTATTTCTACTGTGTTTTAACTACATTTTTAGAGTCAACCGGTGACAACCATAAAGATTTAAGTGACCGCATGGCCTAGAAAAGTACCCTGGTGGTAGCTCATCTGGCAGCAATAATATAGCGATCTTTCCCGTTTATGTACTTGAAACAAACATTGCTTGTGGCAATCTTTTCTTGCAACACCCTCATAGTTCTTCTGATCCCGCAAGCGATGCTGCTCCTGCATGCTCCAACATGATACTGTCAGTGTTAACTGCTGTAAGATGGACAGAATGAGGGTGAACTCCCCCCTCCCCAGAAAACCAACATTTTTGGGCTCAATTGTCATACTCATCATTAACACCACTGCATCCTACTGTTTAGAACAGCAAAGAAAAATCTCTGCAAGATTCATTTGTCAGACTTGATTAAAAACATCTCTTGACCAAATACATTTGCCAGAGTCTGAAGTTATATATTTCAGTATAGGTTATGGGGAGGGAAATAATGCAAAAGAAGTCTTTTGAGCAGTCTTGAATTTTATACCCATATAACCCAGTTCAAAGTGGTAAATACAGCTTTATCAAAGAATTCTGGGGAAAAATAATCCATATTAATTAAAAGACTGATTGCTTACTTCATAAATAATTGTAATTTTTAACATATGAAAAGTTGAGTTTCATTTTTATACTTTTTATATGCAATGTTCATAGTTTACTGTTAATAGTTTCATTTTTGTTGTGTAGGGTTTCTTCTTCGAGGGAGTTCTCTCTGCTGCCTTCTCTGAGAGCGACAAGTTCGTCTTCACAGGATCCCAGGACAGAACTGTCAAAGTCTGGGATGTTGCTACTGGTAGGTAGCCTGCTAGCATGGTCCTTTTCATGGTCATTGTCATCTCTAGTTCACCAAAAATACTGATTCTAATACAACACATGCTTTTTCTATATGACATTAGACTTTGCTTTTGTGTATATAAAAAAAGAAAATTGACAGAGTCAATGTCCTTTTTTTCCTCCTTCCTAGGAAATCTGTTGTATGTCCAGTACGTCTACTCTCCCGTCATCAAAATGCTGACGTACAGAAATGGCTTTGTGGCCTTATCCCAGCAGGGCTACATCATTAAAGAGGTGTTCCGATGTCCAGAACACATCAGTCCAGAATATAACCCTCTTCGGAATGTCAAGGCCCAATACAGGGTCACTTCCAGGGAGAAAACTCCAGAAAGCACTCAAGCCACCACGTCAGAACTCCAGGACTACAACCCAACCCAGTTCAACTTTCACTTCATGAACATGCTGAAGACCAAACAGTCCACCACTTGTCAGTTACTATGAAGGATTAACTTAGATGTCATATATAAGAAGGAACTAATCTGGGTGAACATTCCAGCACCTTCCAGCTTAAGAGCTAAATGCAGCTTGTCATAAGTGCACTTACCAAGCTCAGAGTGTTTGAATTAGTATGTCTAATGAATGAGGTTTAGCTTATTGAAAACATCACATTATAAATAGACAATAGAGGCCTTGCGCAGAATGTTTGTGTGCGTAGGAGAGTGATGGAACAACAGCTGCTATGTGCAAAATAACAGTTGCTATGTGTTGATATATGAGAAATATATCAACACAAATGTAACAAATTGGTGTCATATTACTGAATCTTATAAACAAGTCACAGTGGAACAGTAATTTAATAATTTTCCAATGTTTTACCTACTCTATACCACTGCACATAAATTAGGCATTTTCTTTCTAAAGCAATTACCAATGGTTACAGGCAGCCAACTACACAAACATTCTGTTCAAAGCCTCTATTATTGAATGTAGAGTGAAAAATAATCTTAAATTCTAAAATATCGAATTGGGCATATATGCAAATTATTTGCAATGTAGGGGTTGTATGTTAAGAGTGTGATTAATGAAGATTAGCAAGCCAATATGGCTATTAACCTGGGGTATTTAGGCTGTTGAGGGCTGTTGATCTACATGATATCTACATCATTTATTATTTTGTAGAATAATATACTACAGTATAAACAAAGAGACAAAAAGACTTATCTGGAAATAATCAATTTAATAGTGTATTAAGTGATATTTGTCAAAACCTTATTCAAAAATACTAAGTCATGGTTTCAATAAAAGGCACAAAATCAAACATTCTTTCATTCATTGCACAATTTGACATAAAAAAGTACATATTACATTCACAGTGCGAACAGAGCACCTCTCGCTCTACCTGAGGATCATTTAAACTCCATGCCACCGAGGAAAGGAGTGGGTAGAGAATGCCCATACTGATACAGAGTCAGATGTTTGTCCAAGCCATTGATGTTTTGGGAGTAGCTCAATCTGATCCATAATCAGCGTTTTGTGCGACCTTTCGCCTCACAGCTGCTAGTCTCATCATTCGTCGCTGAAATCACTCCAGGCAGGGTACCAGAGACTGTCCTGTCTTTCTCTGCTGAGGGAGGGCTCATCTCGCTTCTGCTGTTTTTCTACCTTCCTTATCCAAGCGATCTGAACAGCAGCCAACGAGATCATAAGGATCTGCCAGGATAAACACACACACACACACACACACACAGATTGGAAACAATTCTCCCTTCCAAGTGCATTTCAACATGGCATCGCTCTTTGTTTTTCCCTCTGTTATTGGCGTGTTTGTTCAGAACCTCTGTGCCTCAGCTTGTTCATATACCACATACTTCATCACTACAGCACTTATCACTGCACATATTGCGGCTGAGAATTATGGCAAGATTATTCTAACTAATCTCTAATAATATATCTAATCATATCTAATATCTAATAAATAATATCTAATATTTGTACAAATATTAACAAACCTGATATCAAGCACCACTTTACTGTACCTACAAACGCACATTGTAGGCGGCGAGCTAAGCGGAGAGAGTGTATTTAAAAACGATGGAGCTTTAACTGTTTTAATATCAACAGACAGAACTTATATCAATAGATCAATAGACGAAGGCTTGAAATGTCATCAATTGATATTCAAATATTGTGGGAGCATAGAGTGTGAGGTCTATCTTTCGAATGGCGTGAACTGTCAGAAACTAACCACATCCTACCTCCAACAAGAGCAGGCCTCCGGTCAAGCTGGCCACCAGCAAGAGGTTCTGTTTGGCCCACGATATGATCTTGTCCAGACAGCCCAGGGTGTAGATGTCCTCTCCAGCTGACGTCTCCTCTAGCTCCTGTGTCCCATAGCCACACATGGTGTTCAACACCGTCTGGAGGGGGAGAGAACAGGAAATAAACGTGGGAAGGCCTATAGGCTATGTGTGGTGGCAGTCTGGGGTGGGTCACATACACATAGTCAGAAGAGGAAAAGATAGTGAATGTAACACAAGAAGCTCTTTTAATGTGTTATTGTGTTCGTTTTGGGAAAAACTTTTTTGTGGTGGTCTCATTTGGTGTGACGACAAATTAAATATATGAAGTCCTAATTACATAATGCGCAAATAAAAGCTCTAATATTCCTATACTACTACTACTAATAACTCAGTCCGAACCTGGTTCTGTAACTGCACACAGCAGGAGAAGGGAACACCACAGGCTTCCAGGCTGGGATTGGTGTCTGAGCACTCAAAGTAGACGTTATGGGACCAGTCCTTATACGTGTGGACCCCACAGCACTGGAACTGCAAGGTGAGAGATACAGATTTATCATGACAATGCATTAGTTAGCATTAGCATTATTACTGCGTGCAGGTAGATTAGTACATTATGAGAAACATGATCTTTACATAATACAACACTCATATAGTCCTCAGTGTGGTATTAAACACACATACACTGGTTAAATATGTGGCTAAAGGTTAATGGCAGAGGGGCTGTTCACTTGATTCCATGTCAATTTATTCACCTTTTTCTGTACAAAGTCAATAACATTTTCCAGGTCCATGTCGTCCCGGTAGCGAACTATGGCTTTTCTCATCAGTTTCTCTGTCCTCTCCATCACCTGAACCAAAAATAATTAGGTTGCACTTAAGAGGGATAGTTCGCTATCTCAAATGGCTGTAAAAAAAAAAAAATGTGTTCATACTTTGAAGATTTTCACATGTTACTTAATTGCCATTTGGTTGACAAAGTCCTTTATGATTTAAAACAAGTTTCATTAACCTATACGTCCTATGAGACTCAGTGCCATTCCATTGTATAATTTAAAAAATGCATGAATGCCAATATAAATTATTATTTCTA
>OMKL01043410.1:0-21103 GCA_900302295.1 Parasudis fraserbrunneri
TCACAAACCTTCCGTTCTCTCTCCCTTCCTCTCTGTCTGCGTTGGGCTGGCATGTGATGGTGGCACTGGTGTGTTCTCTTCCTCTCCCCTTGTTTACTAACAGACGCAGACCAAACTGGAGCATGCCCACATTAAGGAGCTTGAACAGAGCCTGCTCTTTGAAAAGACCAAAGCTGAGAAACTCCAAAGAGAGTTAGAAGACACTAGGGTAATGGACTCCGCTCTGCCATGTGCTGCGTTTGGAAAGAGGGGTGGGGACGGGGATAATTGGGAGAGAGATTGGTAAGGGGTTCACAGAGTTGCCGAAGAGTAACAGGAGCTTTATATAATATAGCTTTGCCTGTGGTCAACACCCAAATCCATTTGCTGCTGCTGCTTTTAAACAAATTCTAGTCAATGTGAAAATTATATGGAGACACACTAAAAGAAATGCTAGTTGCTTTTGACTGGGCATATTACTCCTACCTGAATGGCATCCAAAAGTAGGTTTGCAGCTTAGCTTCATAATCTGCAGCATTGCCTATGAACTCATTCTCCATCCACCTTACTCCTCCTATAATATTAACTCTTCTCATATTTATCATACTGTCACCAGTGTGGTGGTATCTTCTGGCCAAAAGTCCCTTTTTCATTATGAAATAACAATTTCCTTATAAGAACCAGTTGGAACATTGAGAATAACAGGACTTATCTCTTGGTCAGCTGAGTGCCTGTTCTCATTACCTTACCCGTTTAACCCACGAGTTGCCCACAGACCTCACCCTGGCTTTGCTGGCATCTGGCACCTCTGTAACCAGACAGACAGACAGACAGGCAGACATCTCCTGTGTCCCTGGTTGTACCCAGTTGTCCTTCGCTCCACCTCCCTCAACCCTCCCAGCTCCACGTGGTCCTGCTTATTTGGGGTCCCGCCCTCCTGCAAGTCTTTAACCTGCTCCTCCTCTCACTATGCTGCTTTGTGTCCCCCAGGGGTATCAGCCATATATCAGGCAGTAAATATTCTGAAGTAAGGAAAGAAATGAGCAATAGAGTCTGTAGCTCTTGAAAACTAAAGTTTGTTACATTAGATTTGACCGATAGGACAGCGATATCCACACAGTATGATAAAAATAGTGGAAATGTCAGCATAAACACTTCCTTCAGTGTCGGTGACTCTTAATGGTGCGGAATGCTGTTTGTGGCAGTTTAAGTGCAGTCTGATTATCACCACTACTCTAATGATTCTGAGTGATCACGTGGACTTCACGTGGAAAAATCCAGATATAGAATCCCTGGTATATGGTGAAACGGTGTGGTATGTGGTTATGGAGAAGGCCCTGGCATGTGGCTGGTGTAATTATCATGATGTTCATACCACTGGGTGACAACTGAGTCTTGTAGGATGTGATCACTCTGAATTGTTGTGATAGTAGTGGCTGAAACTTGCCTACATCTCCCAAGGGTTCACTGGAACTAAACCCATGCCATGAAATGAACCTCGTACAAGTGCAGCACCATCAAAAAGCTTAACTGTGAGAGGAATTTAAGGAGAACCATTCAATTAAAGTATTAATCTATGTTATTCCAATGGCAGAGGATGGTCCAATCAATATTTGTGAACACAAACAACCCGTTTCTAACCTGCTTTTTTCCACAGCCAAAAGGGTCTTATTCTAGTTTTGTTATCAGTTCTGAATCATAAAATGTTCCCTTAACCCCAGAAAATCCATCTGGGTGTTCTCAGTCACTTTTACGATCTTTATTAATTAAATTGTTAAGGAGCAGCTCCAGATTTTAGGTCTTGGCAAAATCACAGGTTCAAGTTGTATTTCCCTGGTTTCCAGCTTTGGGAGAGTTGTTTGTGTCCACAAATATTGATTGGACTGTCGTAGACCATATCAGTGGACCGATTGAATCCTTAAATTGAATGATATTTCCCTTTCAACTGGGTGTTTCCATCATTTTGACTTTAGCTAGTATGTCCACAAGAGGTCAGTATAATACTTTGCATTGGTGTCAACAGTATATACTCTCAGAGACCCAGAGACATTGATAGTTTGGCCAGGTTTTACTTTGTGCACCAATCTTTTTTTAAATTATTATTATTACTTATTGATTTATTTATTTGAACTAATAAATGTTAGTAGCCAATATTAAATAGCACTTTATCTTTTGTCATTATTTATATATAAGATATAAGTGACCAGTTGGCCAAGCTTTATGAAGGACTTTGGTTCCTTTGTTCTGCAAGTTCACACTCGGTGTGTAAGATTCTGATTTTCAAACACATTTTTGAGAAGAAGATTGGTCTTTCCATAGGTGGCCACTGTGTCTGAGAGGTCCCGTATCATGGAGCTGGAGAGGGACCTCTCACTGCGAACCAGAGAGGTAGCTGACCTGCGGCTGCGCCTTGAGTCCCAACAGGGGTCTGAAGGCCCAGACTCCTCTTCGCCTCTCCTGGAAGAGATCAGCTCACTGAGGGCTCAGTTGGCCTCTCAGGAGGCTAAGCTTCAGGAGGAGGTGGTCAAACACAAGGAGAGGCTGGAGGCTGAAGACAAGACCCACACTGAGGCAGTTGCCCAGCTTCAGGCTACATCTGTCAGGCTCTCTGGTGACAATGAACAGTTACAAATGCGCCTGAGCCAGGCTGAGAAGGAGAATGCAGACAACATTGAATTGTGGCGTTCCAAACTTGAATCGGTCATTGCCTCTCACCAGCAGGCCATGGAGGAGTTGAAGGTGTCTTTTAGCAAAGGGACCGGTACCCAGACAGCCGAGCTAGTGGAGGCCAAGAGTACTCTTGAGAGGATGAAGGTAGAGCACAAGCTGGCTCTGGAGGACTCTGGTGCCAGATATGAGGCTGCAATTGCAGCTCGGGCACGGGAGATGGAGGCAGTAAAAGCACAGCTGTTGTCTATGACCGAGGAGAAGGAGCGGGTGGAGGAGTCTCTGCGGTCCAGTGTTGAGCGTGCCGAGGAGCAGCACCTCGTGGAGATGGAGGATGTGCTGGGGAAACTGCATGCTGTAGAGCTAAAGGTGAAAGAGCTAGAGGAGACAGAGGTGAAGTTGGTTCAGCAGGCCCTGGACAAGGAGAGAGAAACCAAAGAGCAGATGACCGTGATGGAGGCTCTGCGCTCCAAGGACACTCTCGGTAACCAGGAACTCCAGGACCTGAAGACCCAGTTAGAGGAGGCCCGCAGCCAGGCCCAATCGCAAGGTGTCAAGGTGGGTCCTGATTCTCTTCCTCACTGTCTGTCATCCCAATCCGTTGCTGTATCATTAATGGGAGTTTTTTTTGTTTTTAGAAATACGTCCCTATATTTTCTATCCCTTTATTATGTCATTTTTGTGTGGCCTGTTCTAGGCAAATCCCATCTTCCATTTAGCTTATGATTTCATTTATATGTTTTAGTTAGAACTTTTGTTTACATCTCATTTTCTTTCCTCTTTTCTTTTTTGTCTTTTTGCTTTTCCCTCTATGCCCATGGTATTGTTCTCCCATGACCTGTACTGTAGGTCAGTGAGTTGAACTCAGAGTTGGAGGGCCGACAGCAGGAGGTCCAGTCCTTACAGCAGAGTCTGACCTCTGTACAGCAGGACAAGGGCTCCCTGGAGCAGGAGCTAGTTGGCCTGGTGAGTCTCAGGGCTTGATGTAGGAAGTGGTTACCCTCAGGTCTAGGAATACAGTTGGCCTTTATTGCATTGGCAAGTTTTATATAAATTAAGGTGTGAGCACAACTCACACTTTTTCAAACCGTCTCTTACTGGGTGCACAGTCTTGAATAGTGCCGCAATGGAAGGAATTACCAGCTTGGCTGATCACATTTTCCATGAGTGCTGTGAATTCCTTCAAAGTTTCATATAGAACATGATGAAATGTGTCTTGCCATCTTCAGGTAGTTGAACCAATCTGTCTTTAATCTCTATTTTTCCCTAAAAGCTGAGTGCCTTGGTTCCTCTTATCCTTTCAAGTGGAATATTTATCCCCTCTACCAAAAAGCACCCTCTTTATCGGTACAAGTATTAGTTTCAGGAAGCTCTCCTCTTTCATGGTCCACAGTTGGTGGTCTTTTTAAAATCCCTCACATGATATCTGTGAGGTTGGTTTTCTGATCCCAGGACTGTATGGGAATCCGTTAAAAGCAGTGGGAGATGTTTCGATTGTGGTCGGGTCCAAGTATGTGCTGTATGCCCTAAAATGTAAACCCTGTATTTCTCTTGAATGTGCGCTATTGAAAATGAAATCTGTTGAGTAGAAACCACAGCCTGTATAAAGTTGTACACAATGTTTTGTTATGTTTCTTTTCCTCACAGAAACAAAAGTTGGCTGAAAGCACAGAGGAGCAGACTAAATCATCACAGACTATGCAAGGTAAAAGATGGTGATGAACTATGTTTTGCCAGTCAGGGATTAGTTTTGAGTTTCTTCATAATCTAACTATTTTACAATTTACTTTTTTTCAGAATTGTTGGAGAAGCTCAGTAAAAAGGAGGAGCAATGCACAACTCTTTCTACAGAATCAGAGGCTCTTAGAAGTCAACTTGCAGGTCAGCATACTGACTAGTACTGCAACCCCCTCCCCCCCCCTTAATAAACATTTCTATTTCATATTTGGTGTTGATATTATCTAAGTATTGTAGTATCATGAGGTTTGTATCTGCCCTTGGTTTATGTTGCTCTGAATTAGGTATCTGCGGTATACCTGAAATGTATATATAAAGTATGCAACCACAATGCAAAATTATAATTTTAAGTTTTGATGTCTTTGTAACATGAGATTTCTTTTTCTTATATTACTGTGTAGAAAACAAATTAGCCTAACTACATTGTGTTTGATCCTTACTCAGGGCTGGAGAGGAAGCTAAAGACTGGGGATGAGAAGGTTGATCAGCTAACGAAGGACAAGGCCAAGCTGGAAAGTGATATATCTGACATGATGAAGTCATCAGGTGATAGTTCACTGCAGCTGACCAAAATGAATGAAGACCTCAAGCAGAAGGAGAGGTACTGTACTATGCTTTGTTACACCGCACTGCACAAATAAATGATCATTTGCTGATGCACTTGGCTATGCATAAACATGTAATGTCCTCTTGTAGAGTAGTAGGTCACTGTAGAGGTTTACCTGTTATATGCCAGTGATTTGCATTGTAACAGTGGTCCTATTCACATTGTTGATATCCAGCACCGCCTTGAGAAAATTCTGGTTGCGATCAGTCAAGACTATCATTTGATACCATAGGTGATGCCCCAGTGGCACCTTTGCCACACAGCCCCTGGGATAACCCTGATTAATGTACAGATCTCTTGCTGAATTTCGATCTCATGTTCTGTTTTCTCATGCCCCACGTGACACAGAATAATTATTATTTAAGAGTCAGGACTCACTTCTCTTTCCTGTTGTCTTTAGGAGGCTTGAGGAGTTGCAGAACCAACTGGCAGAGGAGAAGGAGCAAGCGGCACACTTACAGGAACAACATCAGCAGAAACTGTCCAGCAAGGAGCAGGAGCTGAAAGAGATGAGAGATGAGCATCAGTCTCAGATGAGCAGCCTTCAGGAGAAGATGGCTAACTTGGTAAGTTTTAGGGGTGTAACAATCTCAGCACAGAATCGAAAAAAATGTACGTTCAGTACAGTGTATCGAAATATCAACCATTCTCCTTCTCTCGTTCTCTTCCCTAGGTCTAAATTTTTTTTCCCTCAGTTTAACTGGTGGTATGGTATGGCTACTGCTATTAGCTTAATGTTTAAGGCTAATTTTCATTGATTACAACTTCGAAATCAAATGTTTTATTGTGTTTATGTTTATGAGACAAACCAAGCTGTTTTGTGTGTGTGTATGTATGTATATGTATATATATATATATATATAAAATGAGAGCTTTGTAGTATGAATACATTATAACACAAATAATCAAAAATGGTGATCAATATCAAAATTCGTTAACAATACACCCCTATTGGTGAGGCATACACATCTATAAAGTATTAAAAGAACGATTTGTTCTGTGTTCGTCCAGAGAGGACTTCCTGAATGTGCGCATTGTTTCTCTCTTGGAACTATTTTTCTTTGACAAACAAACGCTTTTTAATGCTTCATAGACGGGTTACCCGACCATGTCAGACTCGGGGTGCGCGCACATCAAAGGGGCAAAAACGTAATCCTGGTCCAGAACAATGGGGCAGACTACAATATATTTGCATCTGTTAGCCATGCTAGTGATCCAAACAATCAATCCATGCCCAAACTAGCTACGTAACAGTTAAAAGACTCACACTCACACCCATGTTGATTTGGCAAAATGGCATCCAGCCCTTTTATTCGGGGCAGTGCCATGGTTTCTACATCGAGCCCCATTGTACCTTTTTTAGTGCCGCTGCTCAACGTGGGTCAGGGGATACTCTGTCACACCAATCTCTTGGTATTGCTGAGTGGCTCGAACAGTGTGTTTGCAAACCGGAAACCCAACTATAAGGCAAGGCCATGTCAACATTTTGTCGACACACAAATCCCCTCCATGGATTACTTCACTACACTAAGTTTGGAATCTCCGAAATTTTATTTTGACATCATTGGGAGATGAATGGGAAGTGAGTGTCTTATAGAAGGTAGAGAAATTAATCACATGATAACTGTTTCAGTTGTAATGCCGCATACGAATTTCATAAGGTGTAAAGGCCACTCAAAGACTTCAAATGAATGTGTCTCTGTACAAATACATATGGAGCCCACTGTACGTATGACCAGTTTTAAACGTATCCATCAACATCTGGTTTCCTCCATGCGAGTAGATTATCTACTGTTTGCTAAATTTGCTTTTAGTGTGTTGATGTCCAACAGTCAAAATGAACAATTAGCTGCAGCAAATTACCACAAGAAAACGCTTTTAAACTTTTTTTTTTATTTTTTACTGAATTTACTTAATCTTTAAGTACTGTAATATTAATCAAACTACATATGCTCTCCATTCCTCTTGTGTCTGATAAAATGTCTTTTTCAGGTGTCAGTGCACTGATGACAGAGGAAGTATTGCATGAAAGCCAGTTGGATTTGTGGATCGCTTTGTCAATCATTATTTATTATTTATAAAATAATTTATTTCCTCTTTAGTACTTGTGTGCTTTTACTATCTTGCTTTTATTTGTGATTGTTTTATGTTGTTCTATATGTGAAACTATCTGTGTGCCGCCTTCTTGGCTAGGGCCCACTTGAAAAAGAGATGGAAATCTCAATGTGATTACCCTGGTTAAATAAATAAATTATTTTGCCAACAGTCATTTGGTATGATTGTTTTCTGTTTTTCTTCTTTTATGTTGTGTAGGAGAAGAATGTGCAGCAAGGTGAGACCCTAGTTAAGGAGCTGAAGGTTTCTCAAGAGAAGGCCTTGTCCCAGTCTTCTGAGCGCCACACAAAGGAACTCCAGGAGCTGCAGGGTCAGGCTGACAAGTTGAAGCAGGACCTCACCTCCTCCAGGGATAGAACCCAGAAGCTGGAGCAGTTGGTTTCTGAGCTGCAGCCATATAAAGAACAGGTCCAGGTGAGCCCCCACCCGCAGAGTAGCATATTGTTAATTTTAGTCACAACTAACTGTGGTATTTGAAAGTATTCCCTTATGGTCATGTGTATGGTTAACGTTACGTGTTAATTTAGTAAAATTACAACGAAAGATTTGTCAACAACCTTTTTTTTTTTTTTACATGACAAAATGAGATCGAAACTAGTTGCCATGTAATTTAATTAACAGTGACTAGACTAAATTAACTGACTGAAATGCTGATTTAAAAATTATATATAAGTAAATTTTTTTTTTTTAAATAGGGCTAGGGTTCCAAAATTCTGAACTACCCCTTTAACATTGATGTTAACTGTGTAATACTTTACATACTTAAATTACTGAATTTATATTGCAACAATGCAATACTGATACATATTATTTTAAATAAGTAGTGATTTTTGTCTCCATGTATCAAATAACAATTTATGTTCTGCATGTTACCAACTTCATTCAACAACTTTGATTACAATATATACTATATAAACTCCTCAAAACGTTATTTCAGTCGATTATTCCTCCCCTTTAATAATACCAATTGGTATTGTATTTTATATTGTTGGAAAGCCTCATTAGTCACCTTTACAACGTGGTACAACTTGTAAGGAACGTACATTTGTGGAATGAGCAACACAGCTAACTGTGTGGGTAGCGGCCCAAAAAAATACCAACAGAAGAATATTGCAGGGGATTTTGGCAAATTTTTTGGGCCGCTATGATTTGGAGGAACGTGTCAAATAATGCATGGGGTTGGTATGAAAAAGGAGAAGAAAAAAAAGTATATTTTTGTAATTCGCTATTGAGTTTTGGTAATGCACCTATTGGAATTCAAGTTTAACTACATCAAACAACGTTAAGTTTGATCGGATCAGCAATGCATCACATCTATAACTTATCATGAACATATATTCATGTACAGTAGCTGCATTTTCTCTCAAATCTCACACCAAGTCACTAGAGCTTTAGTTGTATACTCCTGATGATTCTGAGTTTTTAATGGGATATTTCTCTGGGGTAGAACATTTTTACTTGTTTACATGCTTACCTTCATATAAGACATCATCCATTTGGAGCTACCGTTAGTGTTCAGGGTTTTTTTCTGACTCTCCATTCATTGGCTTCATTTTGAAAACCTAGTCTAAAAATGATATGATAACACATATCCAAATTATGGCAACATTTGTCCTAATAATATTAGTTTTTCTTTATGCTGGGTCAGAATTTTAAGATATGTGGTGTAGCATAATACATATAGCTAGCTAGTAGTCAGTTTGTTTAAATGCTTACTAACAGGGTAGGGCTGGGCAATGTACTGATATTTATTGTTTATCATCCATGTGTTTATATTGTGTGTTTTTTTATGTGTATCGCGATACACATTTCTTATAGTCTTCAGTAAAAATAAAAAGTAAATATTACGTTCTAATTTCTAAAAAAAAATGATTTCTGCAATATTTGACAATGTTAATTAAAAATACAGTTTCATTTTGATACTGTATCACACTTCCCATTACCTTGCAGTTCAATATTATGAACATTGATTGGATTGTGTAACTTGGGATTTTCCACACCTAAGCATGTATTGTGATATAGCCTAAATTGTTATCGGAAGAAAATCCTTCTAAATATTGTCTTTTAAAAAAATGTTATTCATGTCACCCAGCCTTACAATAGGGTAATTCATTCATGGCCTAATACCCAGAATACATTCTTTATGAACTATGACCCTACACCTAATATCCTTAAAATTATCAGTATCTATATTATCCTTGTGTGAAGGTATGTGTGCTAAAGTGAAAATGTTCAAATTAATGGAAATATCGCTTGAAAGTGGTGTCAGCTGTGTGGTATCATCTTCCATTTTTTTTATGCTTTGGCAGCTTAACCTTTCCATTTGCATATTATTTTTGCCCATATTTGCTTTGATTATTTTTGGATTCATCTTACTTTCCCCCTATATATACCCTTCCCCTTTTTTTCTTTGAACTTTATTTCCCCAGTGTCTATCTGCTGAGCTTGATTCCTCCAAGCAGGATGTTGAACGTTTGTCCAAAAACCTTGAAAATCAGAAACTAGCTCTGGAGTGCATGTCTAAAGAAAGTGAGGATGTCAAGGCTCAGAAAGGGGGACTTGAGAAGCAGTTTTCAGATGTACGGGTCAAACTCTGTGCCCTTGAGGTTAGTCACCAAGAGCTTTCACTCAAAAATGAAGAACTGTTGATGACAAGAGACAAGCTTTCAAAAGGTCAAGAGGAACTAGTTGCCTACAATAAGCGATTAGAGGCAGAGAAAGTTTCATTGTCCAAGGAGTTGGAGAAGCTCAAAGCTGCTGTTCAGGAAGTACAGAGTGAAAACAAAAACCTAAAACATTCTGAAGATGAGCACCAAACCCAAATTGATGAGCTTCAAAAGGAAAACGCAGAGAAGAATGAGATGCTCTTGAAGAATCAGCAGGACATCCAACAGCTTGAGGCTAAGAAGAAGAAACTCCTAGAGGAATTTGAAAATGCCTGCAAGGAGAGGAATAGACTCGAGGAGGAGCTCGACCAAAGCAAGTTGAAGCTGACGTCTGAAAGGGACACTCTAGTTTTGGAGAGAGATGCTGCCAGAAATGCAAAAAAATCTCTTGATGCCAAGAATGCGGAGTTGCAGTCAAAATTTCAAAACTTGAACTTGGAAAAAGAAGATCTCACAATGAAGAATACCCAGCTACAAGCCCAGACAGAGGCATTGACAAAAGACAAGGTTGAGATGTCCAATCGAATCAGTGCAGCCATTTCGGACAAGGAAAAGCTTGAGGCAATCAATGCAGAACTCAAGAATCAACTTAATACCACCAAGAAGGATCTTGAGAAGTCTATACGTGATTGCGAAGAGCTTCAATCCTCAAAACTGAGCATGTCTAAGATGCTGGAGGAATTCAAAACAAGCAGTCAGGTCACTGACTGTGAAAGGCATCAGCTTTTGCAAGAAAAAGAGGACTTGCTTGCGACCCAAAGAAAGGTCTCCTCTGAGAAGGAAGAGCTTCTTAAGGAGAGAGAGGAATTGAAGGAGAAGCTTCGTGTCTCAACAGAGCAGTTGTCTGCATCCAAAGAGAAAAGTAAACAAGTGTCTTCATCTTTTGAGCAGGAGAAGGAAGCACTTTGCCTTCAGAATGCTGAATCTGAGAAGACTCTACATGCTTTACGCAAGGAGAAAATGACCTTAGAATCAACATTAGAGCAGCAAAAGATGGAGAATGAGCGTTTGATCCAGGAGAAGGGCGAGGTAGAAGAGAAGCACATAAAAACAATATCTGAGAAAACTTCTCTTGCTCATGAGCGAGACAAGCTAGCTAGTGACATCCGTACCATGAAGGACCAGTTGGACAGCTCTGCCAAGGCGAATGCTGACCTCATTCAAGAAAATTCCAACATTACAGCAGTGCTGGAGGAATTGAAACGGAAGAAAGATGAAGTTGAAGCTGAGAGGACTTCACTGAAACGAGACAAGTCTGACCTACAGAAAAAACTGCAGAAGCATCAATCTGACATTGAGATTCTTGAAAAGGGCAAAACTGAACTTTCTGAAGAGCACAGTAAACTAAAAATGGATGCTGAGCGTGTTCGTTTGGAACTTGTCCAACAGATACAGAGCCTAACAAAAGATTGTGACCTCCTGCGGTCACAGCAGATTGAGGCTGACAAGAATACACAGTCCTTGCAGAAAGAGAAAGCCAGTCTGCTTCAACAGATCCAGGAGTTCAAGGGTCAGACAGAATCGATGACAGAGGCCAAGAGGCTTCTTGAGACCAAGCTTCAGGCTGAAACTGTTGAACGGAACAAAGTGACCTCCAGCAAGGATGGCCTCTCCAAAGAGATGGAGGCCCTACAGAAAAAGTTATCCACTCTGACACAGAAAAATGCAGAGATTGCTGCTTGCCTTAAGAATGCTGTAGAGGAAAAAAAGGCTTTGACTACAGATGTGGAGGCCCTTAGCGCACAATTGAAGCAGAGAGAGCAAGAAAAGGGTCAGTTGGCAGGAGATAAAAAACACCTGTCATCTAAGCTTGAGGAGATGGGCAAAGAGATTGCCTCCCTGGCTAAGGAGAAGATGGATCTTTTAGCTGTGCAGTGCAAGTTGGAGCAAGATGTTTCTTCTCTCCGCAGTAGCCAGGAGAGTGGAGATGGAGAACGTTCAAAGCTCTTTGGGGAGCTAGAGAAGCTGCAAGCTACCCAGAAACGGATAGAGGTTGATGCCAAGGCCCTACAAACTGATAAAGACCTCATAGAGAAACGTTACCAGACTGCCATGGAGGAGGTATCCGCTTCTGCCAAGGAAAGGGAAGAAATGTCCATCAGCATGGCAAACTTGACAGCTAAGAGGGATGCCCTACAAATTGAGCGAGATGAAGCCACCCATCAAGTCACACAGCTTGAGGCCCAGCTCAGAAATGCTCTCTCTAAGCAGCTTGAGGTATTCCCCTAGTAACAATGCTCGACACTGCCCCACACGTTAGAATGGCTGGTGATATGTTATCCCTCTCACTGCATGCCCCCCTGGTTTGTCTCTCCCTCCTGCTTTTCTATTTCATGTCTAATTTTCATTTTCCATTTACTAATTGTTCTTTATTGACTCTAGTTCCCAGCCATTATGCTAAATGTTGTTTCCTGTGGACTTATAACGTGGTCTTAAAGATTAGGTTCTATTCTCTGGGGTAAGATAATAAAATTCATTGTTAGCTTAGCTCCATCAAAAGTGAAGAAATACACCTTCCAACAACTCCAAAATTATCTTATTTACATGCTGTATCTTGTGTATTTACCATGGGTTCTGGCTCCCCTCAGCCTCCCTTCTTGCCTGCTTAGCTTCCAACACTTTATGTTCCAAATGGCAGCCCAAATGATCTGTTGTGTGGTTTCATTTGGTCCAGTTTGGGAGTTCGCAGCTTTGATTCCCCTGCAAAATCCCTTCTGGTAGAAGGGATCAAAATTAGCAGGGAGGGTAAATATGCCAATAAAAGCACCTTAGAGGAACAATAGAAAGGGGCACCAATGGTTGGTTTCACAATTCATTTGATAGTGATATACAGTATATGTTATTGCTGTTATTTTCCCTTATCTAACTAGTCAGTATCCGTTCTGAGGCCACAGGTTTCAATATTAGATTTTTAGTTTTTAGTTAGTTCAATTAATTATTTAATGCTTTATATCAAACCGATTTGTGTCACCTGGTTCTGGAAAGAAATCTGGACATTGCATTGAGATTGGGATAATTGAGCCTATATTGGCACAATCTATTGCAATCATTCGTATAGCTAACTTGCAAAGCATGCAGTTTTAATTCAAATGAAAATATTAGGTGTACAGTACCTTGAATTGGTTGAGGTTAATGTAGGCATTGTATGATGAGCTTCATCAAATGGTCTACAAACCTCAGTTTTCCTCAACCAGTCCCTCTTCCTCAAACAACTTTATGGTCATTTTAAATAATTGTTCTGATCATCACATACCTCCGTTCTTACCATCTAGGCTGCAGAGGCCTCGGGGAAGACTTCTGAGGCCCTGGACCAACTGACAAAAGAAAAATTAAGTCTGCTGCATGAGAAGAGTGAAGTTCAGGCTTTGGTGGAGAAGCTCAAGAGTTCTAAGCTGGAGATGGAGACTCGGGTAAGAGAGCGAGAACCTCTTATTCACCTCTTTGGCTGTGTAAGAAAATATAATCCTCTGTAAAGTATGAAATGGCTGTGTGGAGAGACCAAGAAACTGGTTGTTGATGGCAATCTTTATACTATACAGTATTTCTAAGTGAAAGAGGAATGCATTGAATCTGGGATACTTGCTTTGTAGTTGTACATATGTGTATGTGTTGTGATTGTTTTAGCTGGAATCCTTGAAACAAGAGAATTCCAAGTACCAAGAAGAACTCAATGTATCCAAAGACCAGCTAGGCTCAGAAATCAAGAAGATCAAGAGTCAGTGTCAGGAAATGTGAGTATATCCTTCATTTGGTTCTTTAGGTGAAGCTGAAATCTATTGCACGCAAATTTGCATAATGTGTTGAAAACCAGAGGTTTGATGGCTTAACTCTTGAGCCACGGAAGAAGCTTTTCATTGGTCTTCTTAAAGGTGCTATTTGTAAGATTTTCAAACCTTTGCGATGAGGACAGTGTAGACTCAACCACAATTACATGAAATAAGCATGTAATGTAATGACTGGGTCTACATAGTCCTCTCTTTCTCAATGGTCCTCATTCCAAACAACCTAAAATCTTATTAAATAGCACCTAGGAGTGTTTTTCCTATAAGTTGTCTTTGTTCCTTTTGATGTTCAGTGAGGAGCTGAAGCAAGCAGCCTCTGTGAAGTCTCAGTCCCTGGAAGCCCTGCAACAGGAGAACAACAGGCTGACTCAGGAGCTGGACGGCACCCGCAAGGATAAGGGTGGCCAGCAGAAGGTGCTGCAGTTTACCATTGCTACTCTGTTCCACACTATAACCCCAGTATCTGTCTGTCTGTCTGTTTGAAATTATAAACATTAGAGAATATTAACTAACTACTTGCATTGCATCTGTGCAACCACTGTAAGTAAGCAAATCTCTTATCTTTCCCTCCCTAGCTGGAAGCTGAGCACTCTAAGCTCAAAAAACGGTTGCAGGAACTCAAGCAAAGGTGAGGAACTGTGTGGTCATACAAGTCGATATTCACCATTTATTAAAAAATAAAATAAAAGTCATCTTATAGTCCAGTCGAAAACCCTCATACATCTGTGAAGAGTGAGTGCCCTCATCTGTCTGACTGTCACTATCATGCAGTGCAGTTATAAGTGTCCTACATGCTAATGTTGTCGTCTTTTGCCTTCAAAGCCTACCAAACAATGCCTTCAGGTATTCCATGCTTTTGGTGTTGCATCGCCTGCCATAGTCATTGTCATGGGTGTAAATTGAACCCGATCCTCCTCATTCACCACAGCTTGTTTATTACTTTTATATCCACGAGTATCTCAAATGGTGGTGTTCCTTTTCAAGTGATGTAAGCTATAGATGAACAGCTGCATGTAGATGTTAATGAAGAGCAAGGCAAAATGAAAAGCTGCTGGAGTCAATATCAAAAGCGAACAGTTTCACCAACTGCAACCCAAACTGTATTCACCTTGCTTGATTACACCATCAATATTGCTTGTTATAAAGCCTGTGCTACCCAAGTGTGCTCTGCATCCTTTACCCTCTTACACAATATTTCATTGTTATGGAATCAGTGTTTTGTTTGTGTTCTCCATTTTGTATTCTACCATCATGACCTATCTGCAAGTGTTTAAACTTTCTAGACTGGTTGGGCTGAGAAAAATGGGAATTTATTTATGTTTTTCAGTGATTCCAGTGATTTTTATTTATCTGTTTATTAATGTATTTATGTTTACACTCATGTTTATGTAGCGTTTATCTTATACTTGCACATGCATGAAGCTTTTGCCTAATTAAGCATATTTTAATATCGCATTTTGGGATAGAGCGGTAATTGTAGATTTTAGTCAGTGAACGGTGTCCTCGTTGGAGTATACAGTTATTTATGTGATTTGTATTTGATAGTGAGAGCACCTTGAAGAAGGAGTTAGACCAGGAGAAGGCCACCCTCCAGCAGTCCATCCATAAAAACAGTGCCTTAATCTCAGAGAAGGACCAGGAGCTGGAGACCCTGAAGAGTGAGGTGAGAATTGGATACATGTCGACACTTTTCAAAAGATGTCCCTCAACTGTCCCAACAAGCCACAACAAGCCACATGTTTCATATGGAGCTCGCCTCCCCATGCTAGCACTCATGTGTCTTTTTGTTAAAATCATTGAATCGCCTTGTTTTTAGAATGAAATACAATCTGTTGTTTCAGCTCTTAAGAAAATCGATTACGACTTTCCCCACGTTAAAACGCCGTTCCTTTTCTCTCTGCACAGCTGGCCGTGTTGCGTGGGGAAACAGCCACAGTTAAGAAGTTGCAGGGCACTGTGCAGTCCTTGGAAAAGGACAAGGCATGTCTCCAGGAGCGAATTCAGAGCCTGGAGAAAGGCCTGACTGCAGGGCTGGACACTGTCAACATGTCCTCAGGTACTAGTTACACCTTGCTTAACTCCGTTCCACAGGTTGAAGTTGCGGGGGCCTCATGCAGTACTTGCCATACTGTGAGGCATTTTAAGTCAGCAAAGTTGTTGTTTACTGTCTAAATTTACGAACAGAACAAATGTGTTTTTTTGTGTATTATTTAAAGCTGCCTTTTGTAAGGTTTGTTTCATGCATCATCATTGTTATTCATTATAGATGGACAGTAATGTATAAGATACTTTGAGAGAGTTTCCAGAACTAGAGAGGGCCCCACTAACTCTGATGTCTTTGTCAGCGCGACTAGGGAACAATTTAAAAATAGGTTTTGAAGCCATAACGTTCAACTTTTCAAAAGTCTGTAAATACGTCAAATTACAGATGTCGTATACAGTGAGGTTTGCTTCTGAAACTGGTTAGAGGTAATGTGATGTATGTGGGATGACTAGTTAAGGGAAATCGACGCATCTGTATGGTCCTTTAAGACATGCATCCAATCAGGGACATTCTCAGGAAAGTAACATTTCCAAGTATCATACCCACATGCGTTCTGTATGGGTATATGGTTAGAGGGAGCA
The DNA here is from genome assembly GCA_900302295.1 of Parasudis fraserbrunneri. Taxonomy (NCBI): domain Eukaryota; kingdom Metazoa; phylum Chordata; class Actinopteri; order Aulopiformes; family Chlorophthalmidae; genus Parasudis; species Parasudis fraserbrunneri. The sequence goes on from OMKL01043410.1 coordinate 16,179, forward strand.
GGGGAGGTGGAGTAAGGTATGGGATGTGGCTTTGGTTGTGTTTACAAATCTTAACTGATTTCTACTGTTGTTTCTCAAAACTTGTATGTAATGAAGCCCTTAACTGGAGGTTGATTTTTCCAGGTGATGCAGTCATGGACCAATTGAGAGAGGATAAGGAGACTTCAGAGAGCCAGGTATACATGTCTTTGTCTTTTGAACAGAGTGACCCCAACAATGAAGATACAGGCCCCAGATCATCCGTTATTGATAACAATGCTCTTGTGCATTGTGTTTTGACCATACTGCCTAAGAAGAAGTTTCTTTGTCATGTGGGCATCCAGCCAAAAGATGTTTCCTTACCCAGTAGATTTTATTTTTGTGGCCTAGCCAGTGGCGGCAGCTGTCTAGAAGAGTGTATGTCTGTCTGTATGTCTGTCTGTCTGTGTGTGTCTGTCTGTCTCCACAAAAGCAGACCAATCAGAACTGATGATTTCACTGACATCACACAACCAATCGGAGCTGATGATTTCACTGAATCAGCTAGGCCAGCCAGCCAACAGTGCAAGTCACCTAGCTCTGAGAGCTAGCTATCAAGCCATGACAAGTATTCATGCAATCCATGGAAATAAATGGGATACAATGTGTTTGACAGTTGTCAGAACCTAATCTACATTCACCAGCAGCACACAGGAGCGTAGCCATATCCTATTTAAGATCAGATGTAGATAAATGTTAGCATTGCTAATGCTAGTGAATGTATGCTACTCAATGTTTAGATTACATGTCTTGTACAAAGGCTTACACAAACCATACAATGCAGGGAATCAGCATGGCATTCATATGAATTCATAAAAGCTGACTGAAATACTGAGTAGCAAATATTAACTGATTAGCGCAATGCTAATATTTTTCTATTTCTGTTTGGATGTCAAAGGAATATGGCAGCTAGCAAGCTTATTTAATGTTAGCTGCTTCATTTATCTATACTTTACTATAGATAAGATCATGGTTAGTTTTGTAGTTTTAATCCTACTCGTTCAGCTTAGCAACTGGCTAAAATTGCTTGATGTATAGCCACAGTAGGACACTAGCCAATTTCTTATCACTTCTCATTAATTTTAAGAAAAAGAAATCAACAGAGCTATTGCTGGCTAGATAGATACAGACTTTCATTCTATTCAATTACCTACAATCTATTTGTTGGTAATTTGCCAGAGTATACATTGAAATATCACTGTTGTCTGTCCATCACATCCTTACAATAGACAAATAAAATGCTGGCACTGTGGGGGGATTAATAGTTTAGAATTACATGGCACTGAGTGAGTTAAGTGCTGTGAAACATGATGATGAGAAGCCCATGTGACACATTGATTGCTGGCTGGCTATGCCGCTGTTAGACTGTCGGTCCTGTTTATGTAAAATCGATGTCTGTATAATAAGGCATCATATTTGGAGAAATTGTATGGAAATGGGCTTATGCTGAATTTAACACTCCTTGTGAAACGACAGTGCACCATGTGCTCTGTATGCACTGCACTTGCACTTAACATAAACGGCTTCTGATAATGTCTGCCAAATAATCGCTCAAATTGCATTTGAACTCACTGTTGAACCTCAGAAAAACATTATATGTACATACAGTAGCTGTTGAAAGTACAGTAGTAGTTTTTCAGAGGTAAAGTAGGTCTAAAAAAATGTATAAATATTTATAGCGATCATAAGCGCCTGACATTAACTCAAATTCGTACAGAAATCATTGACCAGAAAAGGCAAATTAACTAATATTATAGTATCATACCCACAACGTCCTAGTCTGAGGTTCCTCAGTGATCTCAAATCCCCTCAGCTTTTCTCTCGAGTGTTATTCTAGTACAGTATTCTGTGTCAGTGATGGCTTGAGTATGTTGTGATGGCCTTAGGTGGGTCCTTCTAATTTGAATCTCAATTGTGTTTTTTGTCCTTTTCCCTCTCCTCCTCCTCCTTTTCGTAAACCCCTCTTCCTCTCTGCCCCTGATGTTGGCGATGGTTCTCCACCATCAGGCAGCGGTTGGTTATTGTTTTACATCAGCTCCACTTGTGCATGTCTGTTCATCTGTTCATTTCTCTGTGTCTCTCGTTCTGTTGCTGTCCTGTGTTTTTTTGGGGGGGGATAATAATGTTGTGTAGTACAACTCATTCCTGTTGGTGTTTGTCAACTACTACTACTACTACTACTGGCTGTCTTCCAAAGAAGAATCAAGCTTGATCTCTATATAGATCTCTATTCACTGAAATTCAGAAAAAGATGGTACAGCTTCATACAGGCCTATGTTGAGAACTTGCTTTTTTTTTTTTTTCCACCATTAAAATGGTTTTGTTATAATGACTTGAATTTATGTAATAGGAATTTAGAAGTGGATTGACTCAAGTCATTAACTTTTCACTTATTTCATAAAAATAAATAATAATAATAATCTACCATCAATTGCTAAGTGTTTTTGTAATGGGCTTCTCGTACATTCTCAGATTTTTCTTTGGCGGTATTACATGGTGGTCATGTTGGTTGTTGCCTCTGGGCTTTGGGTTAACTTAACATTTAGGATATGGCCAAGCATGTTGGTGTGGCCTGGACTTCTGTGTTGTCTTTGTGTTAGTGGTTGTGGAATGGGGTGTGTGTGTGTGTGTGTGTCTGTGTGTGTGTGTGTGTGTGTGTGTGTGTGTGTGTGTGTGTGTGTGTGTGTGACCTTGGCACGCAATAGGTTGTAGATGTTATATTGGATGCCTTGTTTTAACATTTTCAAAAGCACATTTTGAAAAAGTGAATTTGTTGATGCGTAGCATTTGTATTGTAGTTCCATAGTATAACTCTTTATTAGGCATTTTAGACACTCTTTTGGCAACGGTCTCAGGTTTCCTCATTGAGTGCTTATACTTATCCTTAGGGCACAACTATTTTGTGTTTTATTATTAATTCATTATTCCCAGACGATGGAAGTGATGTTACTTCCTCTCTTTTGCAGATTGAGTTCCTGAACTCGGTCATCGTTGAACTACAGAGGAAGAATGGGGAACTCAAGGACAAGCTGGAGACGATGGCAGCTGCTGCTCTCAATGGCAATAATGCAAGCGAGCTGGATAACTATGATGGGTGAGCCTATGGTCACACACTCATACCTCCCCTAAAATAAGCACATTTTTCTAAATGCATAAAGTTAGTTAGAATGTTTACATTTTCATTTCAGTCCTTGTATCGTACTTATCAACTTCATCCCTTCACTTCATCTTACATTTAAAAAACTCTTTTTGCAGTCTCGACAAGGAACCAGCCAAGAAGAAGCCACCACCCAGGCTATTCTGTGACATCTGTGACTGCTTTGACCTCCACGATACAGAGGATTGTCCCACACAGATGCAGATGCCAGACTCTCCACCACACACCACCTACCATGGCAGTAAGGATGACGAGCGACCCTACTGCGATATCTGTGAGGTCTTTGGCCATTGGACCGACTCCTGTAATGATGACCAGACCTTCTGAAACGTTCCAGGACCAGTTTTGGCACAATCAATATATTTGCACATTAGTTAGACAATACGGTGCCCATGGGGATCTGGTAATATATGTGCGTGTGTGCTTGTTTTTGCCAAGCGTCTGTATTGTTCAAGTCAGCCCTTAAGCACTCTTATGGGAGAGTGGTCTCCTTAAAATCATTACCCCAAAAAACTGTTAATGTGGAGAAGAGAATTAAAATGCATATGTATTGTAATGAAAGGTTATATTTGAAATTGTAAATGACTTTGGGAGAGGAATAAGGGGGGAAACATGTTTTGCGTTGCTGTTGTTGGTTTATGTGGGTGATGAGATGTTAAAGGTGAGGCTGGCGTACTGGGAGAATAAATGGAATCCCTTAGATCTATTAACTTATCACTACCCCCAAGCATTGTTTGCACACATTGTCAAGGGGTTTAAAAGCTTATATAGTATTGTGAAAGGTTTTTATTTGAAACTTGTAAATTACTTGATTGAAAAACTATGTCCATTTGTGCAAAAAATAATGGGTGAGCTATAGTTTATTTTTTTACGCTTGGACATACAATGTACTCTTTAAAGGTTTGTCTGTCTGTGTGTGATAGTTTTGTGAGGGGGAGCGGCATGGGGTAGAGTGGAACGGTGAAACAATAATTTGGCTTTGGTAAGAGCTTTCAGAGACTTCATCCTTGGACTGCCATATGATTGGCAATGACGGAGCAGTTAAACCTAAAGCACTTCACACTTAAGTCCTTAGTTCCCATTAAATGGCCTTTACAAGAAAGTTACTTTGCAATTAAATTATCATTTCTGTGAGGAAAAGAAATGAAAATGACTTATGAATTTCTTTACCTAATGTTTTGAATTTCTGTATAAAAAATAAATGGTTTATGGATAAATAGAAATTTGATTTTCATTTTGATGGTTTTAAGATTTCAAAGCATTTAGTTGAGCACATTTCCTAGAAAAATAAAGTACTGTAAAACACACTTTCATAAAGCATTTGGAGCAACAGCAGAAAGTGAGGTAGTTGAAGTTGACATAATTATCTGACTTATTTCCTGCCACCATGTCAGGGGCATTTCACCCAAATAGAGCAAAAGTATTGTTGCGAGTACAGTAGTCAATTGCACATACTGTAGGTCCAAGATTGCTGGTGTGCTTACAGGGGGCCCATGAAAGAGTAAATTAGTCCCCGCCCATCATGACTACAGAATTAGTAGTCTAGAGTAATGCTGCGTGTTCTATTAGGCATAAATCTGATCCATGTGTGCAAGTCTAGGAAAGTAAAGTGAGTCATTCCTTCCTCTCTACCATGATAAAGGAGGGCTTTCTATAAGTAGTAAGAGGGTAAATGTTGCAGTGTCACAGGTAATATTTACAGGTTATTATGTCAGTGTCGGAGGGGGATGCCCCTTTTTATTTTTACTTG